>JARJDW010002707.1:0-24228 GCA_030264715.1 Adinopsis sp. GC000173
CCTTGTTGTTGTTGCTACGTGTAGTTGTTGGCGAAGTGCATCACAACACCGTCCGTCCGACGTTTCCTCTCTCAAGGTGGACGAGATGCAACACAACGTTTATTTGTTTTTTCCCACCAAAATCCGTCGACTGAAACAGAATAAATGTGTGCGAAATGTAAATCAATCAACTTTGCTCGTTAACGACATTATCGAGGAAGAATTTACTTTATTTTATATATAGAAAAATTCCGTTCAATGCGAAAGTTTTGCCCGAGTGTAATTTTATTTTCGACAAATAAATTGTATTATTGAACTTGATAAAGGATAAACTAAAACTGTTAGTTTTAACGAAACTTACAAGTAAATCATCGAAATTTTATATATTTTCGAATTAATTTTATAAATATTGCTCTTTTGAGACTAAAATTAGGTACGATGATACTGTTAGAAGGCGTAGTGGCATTATCATGGTCGGGATTTTGTATATTTATTTAAATTTCCGGACAAAAATTAAGCCATATGATACTATTGACCAAGTAATTGTATATTTGTTTGAATAGAGTTCTATGGTTAATAGTAAAACATACAACATTTATTCTATAAAAGACGGTTTAGTTTTTTAAGTTTAAGTTTTTAGTTTAAGTAAAATTATCGAAATTTTATATTTAATTTTATAAATATTTCTCTTTCGAAACAAAAATTAGGCATTATGATATTATTAGTAGACATGGTGACAATAAAATCATCGTCGTTCGGGATTTTGTATTGAGACATAAATTAGGCTAAATGATACTTATTTATAAATATCGTGTATATATTTATTTGTGACTTTTTGTGATGAGACCTAAACAATTCCACTTGATGGCTCTGGAAATAATTAGAAAAGGTATGGAAACTTTAACCAGCTTCAAGCCGAGCAGAGTTTCATGTTACACACCCGCAACAGCAAAAAAAATTACACAATTTTCAATAAAAAATGAGAGTTTCTTTCTTGTTAGCTGGCAGCATTTTTCAAACAACTAACAATTCAATTTTCCAATGTAAAATTGTGCCGCATAGATTGTGCTTTAATGTTGTTTAGTACATTGCAAAAATTAAGCGTAAAAAATACACAATTCTCAATCAAAACCAGATATTCTTATATGGACTTCCTTTCTCGCTGACTAAATTTTCAAGCTTGGAATAACTTTTATAAATATTTCATACGTGCGGCGAATGTAAGAGTTTATTTCATAGATTTTTCCGTTAAAACACAACCGGGAAAGCAATATGGGGTGCCAAAGTGTAATAGTCGGGATTTTGTACATTCTTACATTAAACAATATTATTTACAAGTCGAGTTTTAGGCTCAGTTATGAAATTACACAATATTTTTTAACATTCTTACATTAAAACTGGACGTTTTGATGCGTTTGAAGCCGAATTTATGTATTACACAGCGACATTTTAACATTTTTTTTGTTAGTGTCATAAAAACACAATAAATGTCTTTAAAGTACAATAACATGGACGAGTTTTTTGCGGCAGCTTTTATTTAAACGCACATATTGTTTAAAACTAATTTAAGAAGAAATGTATAAAAAGTTTTTGTTTAGGCTCAGTTATATAAAATTATACAATTTTCAATAAAACAAACTTTTGTTCATTTAAAAAATGTTCCAACTTTGCAAAGTATTATATATATTATACTGCCATTGATAAATTTATAGATGGAGTTCATTAAATGCAAACAACTTTTGTATATTTTTCAATATATTGATAACACAATAGGTGCATATCAAATAATCAATCGCGCTAATTACCCGCGCCCGGGAATCATTCGCTACTCAACCGATCAGCACCATCCATCCATCCATCCAAAGGCATGAATGAGTGAATGAAAATGAATTGTGTTGCACGGCCGGGCAGTTCCGGCGGCGCGGCGAACGGATGGATGATCCATATACATAATACACATCGAATGCGTTCCGACTCGCCGCGCGCCGATTCAAAAAGACATACCGAGATTGCCTATTGTTGTTTAGCGTTGTTGATTTTTTTTTACGTGTGCATATCATATATGTATGAGAATGTATATGTTTTAGTTTTTTTTTTCCGTATCGGTTATTCAACCTTTAATTACGCATACCTACACAACTATAGCTGATTTATACAATATTCATACATAATTGGAATTTTTGTGCGCGCTGCAATTTAGTAAATCAACAAAATATGCACAATTATAGATTCGAGTTTATTTTTTTCATATTGTTGCTGTTATTTATTTAAAAAAATAGTTATTGGTTTGAATCACGTTTATATTGTGTAGTTGAGATAAAGTAGGACAAATGAGACAACATTGTTTGATGCGGCATTGCCACATTACATAAGCATCATTAGATTTAATAAAATCGGAAATATGCACATTTTAAAGAATATTTAGTTGCCTATATTCGATTTTGTTGAAATGAATTGCTGAATGAAAATAGTTTTTGAATTAAATCATGTTCACATTGAGATTATAACAAAGTAGGACAAATTACATAAGCATAATGATGTATTTAATTATCTGGATTATTTAGTTGATTTAAATTGCAGTTTAAAGTTAGTTATAGTGAATTAAATCACGATCTCATTGAAGTTTAAGACAAATAAAACATCTAATGGCCACATCTAATAATTGTACATATTTTAATGTACATTTAGTTGCCTACATTCGCTTTGGTTTATTTTGATGGCTAAATAAAAATAGTTTTCGGATTAAATCACGCCCACATCGAGATTAAGACAAAGTAGCACAAATGAGACAATATTGCTTGACTACCAGATTGACTACATTGTATGCAATACAAAATCCCGATTCACTAAAATCGAGAGTATGCACATTTTGAAGTAAATTTGGTTGTCTAAATTCGTTTTGTAAATAAAAATAGTTTTTGGATTAAATCAAGTTCACATTGAGATTGAGACAAAGTAGAACAAATGAGACAAAATTGCTTGATTACATTGTATGCAGCACATTTTAAATTATATTTAACTGTCTACATTGAGGAGAAATGAGACAATATTGCTTGATTGCCATACGCATACCAAATTCCAATCGGTGATTGAATGTTGATTGGCCCGATTAAGTAAAAACGAAAGTTTTTACGATGCGTATGCATTTTTCGCATTCCAAACGGCCGAATAGAAAGTGATGCAATTAGCACGGCGACCGACTCGTCGTCATTATCATCATCATCAATGCGCCATTATGTGCTCGCCCGAACTTTTCCCCGACGGGTGAAACGTAACGCGTAATGGGGGTGGTAAATTGGCGGGTGTCAAGTAATCTAAGATGAAAAAAATAACATAGCTCCGAAAATATTGCGTTGCTGCCACCGTCGCTAACTGTACACGCGCCTCATTTACATACGGTTCAAGAACCTGATGGACTGACTTCGCCAAGACAACGGCGAAGGCGTGCGCGCAAAGAGAGGAAAAAAAACGGTTGAACGAACTGTGTGTATGTATGTGTGCGCCCGCGAGAGAGGAAACGGTATAATGGCTTCATCATCAATCTCGCACCGATGCCGATGACATAATTGCGTCAAAGTTCGCCAAATTTCCGATAAATATTGATGAGAGTGTGGAACAGCAGCAGCAAAAGCGCGTGGGCGGGCGGGCATAGCAGAGCTCCACCCGGCTGTCTCCATTTCATTCCGCTATAAAAAACCGCACATACAATTTCGTGTATTTGATCTAAAAATAACATTTTTCTAATAGCTAGCTAACTTCACTTTAAAATTTTGATAGGAAAAATTATGCAGTATTTTGTATTATGTAAAAAGAGCCCTCCTCCGATAAGAGACTTTTATTTCACCCAACAATAAAAACAATTTCGAATTAGATTTGAAGATTATCAAATTTTGGTCAGAATTATGCACCACATATAACAGCTAACGTCACTTTCATTTTTGGTTGGAATTATACATTTAAATATTAGGTCAATAGCCACAGATTAATATCCGTTAAATCATCGTTATCAAAGCTGCCCGCAAAATATATCGAAAACAACTAGAAACACAGTAAATTACGATTTGTGGTTATAGCAGGTAAAGCCAAAAAATGAAACTTCTTTTTTGTGATTATGTAGGCAACTTAAAATACGGCAAAACTGCGACAAAATTCTTCCATATGAATTCCCATCTGCCTCTATTATATTGTCTGTGCTATAACAAATAGCCTCCAATACAGAATTTAACTCTACCGGATATATGTTAAAATTTTAATATATTTAGCTTCAAGACAAATATTCGGCGAGATGCGACTATATTAGAGTTTTATTTGTCACCAACGTGGCGCTTATATGTTAGATTTAACGATTTTTTGAGTGCAAAATAAGAATACGATCTCGTCTTGTAATAGTACAGTAGTTTTTGCTGATAATTATGATTAGTAGGCGTTTGCTTGCGGAAAGGACGATTAGGATTGCAATCACGTTCGTCGTAAGCAATCTAATAAATTTTACGACAATCTAAAGAGCATAATAATATATAGAGCGCGGTGGCATACACACACATGTACAAAAAACTCCATTCTTCTTCGGCGGTGCGGCGAGCAGAGGAAGAACGGAGAAAAACATATGATTTGTGGCAGCCGACGAACGACACACTCACACATACACTCCATTCTCTCCCCGGTTGCTTGCCATTGCCGGCAAACACAATTTTCCGCGCGCCGTCCCTTTTAACGGCTTTTCCCTACGCCAATATTTACCAAACACTTATCGCATGTGACGCGCGAAGAATGAAAGACTAATTCCTCATCGTCGGCGGCAGCAACAACAGCCGATTTTCGCGTTCGTTCATTCATTCGCGACAGGAGAGGGAAGTATATGTGTATGTATTATTGTGCTGCTGCTGCTCTTGCGAGAGAGCCGGGCAAAAATATAAAAACTTCTCAAGCTGAAAATTTACTTTTACGCATCACGTATAACAGATGTGAACATTCTTTTGCTATTTCGCTGCTATTTCTCCTCCACTTCCCCGTTCTATGGTAGTATAGTACAATACAGTAAATTACATTCGTATGGGATTCGCGTTCCGTATCGGGGGACGCCTGTTACCGATCTAATTGCATTTAAATTACTATACAACATATAAAAATGTAAGAGAACCATCTTGCCAAATCTTGAAGCTAAATTCATTAAAAGTTTGCCTTTTCCATCGAATTTAAGTTAAAATTATATAACTATAAAATATTCTGTGTCCGGATTTTAATGGCGCACCCTGTATATTGCAGAAACCATAATGTTTTTAAGTTAAACTCAACTAATTTTTTCCTCAAAGCGTAAATCATAAAATTTTTACCTTATTGCTATTTTTTATCAACTCTTTACACTGCATTTAATGTAAATTATTAAATATTACATCGAAAATAATCCATTCTAGTTGGGCAAGAGTATCAACTCGCCTACAGTACGCAATTCTTTTATAGTGACATATATTTTGCATCTCGCCTAGTTTTTCTTTAATAGAGTTTTGACTAATTGTCTCTTTTTTATTGTTGTAGGAATCCCTGGTGAGGAAAAAGGCTACTTCGGCCCATGGAAAACCTGCAAACTGTTGCTCTACCATCGCGAACGATGCGGCAAGGACGATTCGAAATTTCGTCCAACGAGTAAGTATCTTCATTACTACACCTAACTTGTGTGTGCATTTTGGGACAAAATTCATTAATCATCATTGCACGTGTCCAAAAACGGTCATCATTTATCACAAAACACCTCCGAGAACAATGCGGTGTGTTGTGTGTTGGTGTTATTGCGGCGACGTTTGTTGTTATGTGTCGTTTTGTTTGGCCAATTCGCACACACCGGCTTTTAGCGTAATTATACCGCCACTACAACTACATGTACACTTTGTACGTACTTACCTACAGTATTACACCCTCGCTGTTCGATGCGAAAAGTTTTGCAATTAATTTCGACGCGCAATTGTTTGCCGACAACGACGTTTCATTCGCGCGCGCTTGCACGACATGCAAAACTTTTCTATAAATATTGTAGCAGCAGCGGCATTGATTTCGATGATTTTGGGCGAATTTGCATATTATGCACGAGACGACGCACCACGGTGGGATTATTTCGACGCTAATTAATTGATTCTCACACATTATGCAAACAATGTGAGCTGGAAATTAGATAATTTGCGACGACTGAATTATTCGCTTATTAACATTGTTGAATAAGTTAGTTACGAATTTTTATGTGATCTAATACAATGTAGTAGATGTAATGTGTTTCGGACAATCGGTACGAAAGCCACAGCAGCGCGAAATTTAAATTTGATTTTCACTTGTGGCACCACCACAAAAGGTTAGGGTGAGTAATTTAAAACTTCCAATCGATAATAATTGAATTTAACGCAGATAATGTATTTTCCTCCGTTTTTTTATTGATAATTCAAGGCTGAACGTTGGCAAAAAAATATATTCGATATGTATAGAATTTATCAAAGTTTTCCACGTTTTTTTTTTTCGATAACTTCGATAATATCAGATATTTTTCTGTACTGTGCAAAAATTCTGCTGGGTTAAATTACAACTACAGAGCGATATTACATAATAATAATTTAGAATTTTTTCACGTTTCTTGATAATTATAGCCCGAATATTCGCTTAAATTGTAAATAACTTACCATTTTTTTCTATTACTCGACGCAAAAGAGAATGGAATATTTATAGAATTTATCAGAAACAAATGTATTTTCCCAAAGTACGATGACGTTCGTAAAAAATGTTGTTAATAAATTACGAATGTTTGTGGCCTGGCCTGGTAACACAATTCTACGTGGTGTGTTTAGGACAATTGGGTACGAAATTATGGCGCGACATATAAATTTGATTCCCAAATGGACTGTTATTCTACAAAATAGCATTAATATATCAATATATTAACCTTTTAAGTCCAAAATCCAGTAAAATATTTGATTTCCCATCGTACAGATAGTGTACAATTTGACAACGATGACGAAAAATTATGTTACACGCTAGATGTGATAATGAAAACAATCCCAGGAACAATTCTACTTACTATACTAATGTGTTTAGGACAATTGGGTACTGAATTATGGCGCGAAATATAAAATTGATTCCCATGTGGCCCACTATACCACAAAACACATTAATAAATCGTAACCGTTTAAGTCTAAAATAAAGTATTTTGTATTTGATTTCTCATCGTATATGATAGATATCCAGTTTGATATATTTACGAGTTTCTCATGGCGACAAATTTGGTTATACACTAGATGTGATAATGAAAACAAGCCTAGGAATAATTCTACTTACTATACTAATGTGGTTCGGACAAAAAACATTAACAAATCAATATACTAATTATTTAAGTCCAAAATGGAGTATAGTATTTGATTTCTCATAGTGTAGAACAGGTATACAGTTTGATATATATACGAGTTTCTCCAATGATGAAAAATTAGGTTACACGCTAGATACAACAATGAAAACAAGCCTAGTAATAATTTTACTTACTATACTAATGTGTTTAGGACAATTGGGTACTAAATTATGGCGCGAAATATAAAATTGATTCCCATATGGACCACTATTCCACAAAAAAACATTAACAAATCAATATACTAATTATTTAAGTCGAAAATAGAGTGTAGTATTTGATTTCCCATCGTATATTTCTCCGATGATGAAAAAATAGGTTACACGCTAGATGTGAAAAGGAAAACAAGTGCGGTGCGCCAATTCGTAATGAATTTTCTTTCTATACGGCGATTGGTATTATATGAGGAGAAATGGGATACGCTTGGGAATTGCTCTGCGAATTCGGTATCGTTTTACCACCGACCGCACACAAACACACGTTACAAAATTTTTGTACCATTGCATTGTTTCGATAATTCCGAAACGAATCATCGTCATCATCGCTCGCTAAAAGATGCTGCTTCCTTGATTAAGCGAAACAATCAACTTTCTAAATGGGTTTCAATGCGGCAACGCTATATGAACGAACGAAGCAAGCAGCCTCTTACTTGAACTCGGCTGCTATTCTGACATTCACACACACACACAAACGCTTTATTGTTCTAAAAATTAAATGGAGAGCAGCAACATCGTCAGCATCGCTTTGCATAATAATAATCGCACATTTTTCCCATTTCAGTAACAGTATGGGTGGCTGGCCTGGTGGCTGCGTTTGGCGTCGCTTGTTTGGGTGTCTTTTGTTTCCTCAGCGTTCTACAATTGGCCATGTTGAGTTCCAAAGAAAAGGTGGTGATGAAGTACAGCGTCGTCGTTATACTGAAATTGGCGCTCGGATTACTAGCCAGTGAGTAATTAACCACATATTCATTTACTCTCATCAAACACACACACCCCAAAAATAAACTTTTTCGATTAAAAATGCATGTGGCGCAGCAGACCGCTTTTAATCGACGCGTGCACAATTACAAATTTTAATTTATAACATGAAAACGTTTTAATTTATCGTTCGGTTGTTTAAATATCATCTCTGTGACAAAATGTCCAGAATATGGGCGCGACATTTAAATCTCAATTGAAAATTTGACTGCAGCTAATTATATAGCAATAAATTTTTAATTTATAACATAGTTTACTAAAAAAGAAGAGTACAATTAAACTTTCCGTTGTTTATATATCATTTTTGGGACAAAATGTCACATGTCCGACAATATAGACAAGAAATAGGCGCGAAATTTAAATTGCAATTGAAAATGATCTTGCAACTAATTCCTAAACTAATTAAAGCTATTTAGGTAGCATGAAATTTTTAATTTATAACATAGTTTACTAAAGAAGAAGAATTTAATTAAACTTCCCGTTATTTAAATATCATCTTTGGGACAAAATGTCCTAAATTGTGTTACCTGTCCGAACATATAGACAGAATATAGGCGCGAAATTTAAATTGCAATTGAAAATTTTCTTGCAACTAATTCCTAGACTAATTAAAGCTATCTAGGTAGCATGAAATTTTTAATTCATAACATAGTTTACTAAAAAAGAGATTTTAATTTATCATTCCGTTATTTAAACATCATCTTTGTGATAAACCGTCCTAAATTTGTAGCTGTGACACATGTCCTACAATATACATTACTAAATTTAAGCGGGAAATTTAAAACTCAATTGAAAATACATTTAATTTGCACACAAATATCTCTGAATAATGAAAATTACACGCGCAACAATAAAAAAAATCCAGACTTAACTCTCACATAATCTAAAACGGAAATCTTCAAAAAAAATGCTCCAGTTACTTAAAAGCTCTAACAAAATGAACTAAATCTGTTTTCGAATTGCATGTCCGAAAAAACTAAATTCAAGATGAATGCTTGATTCACTTCCGGTCAACGCTTTGAGGTGGATAGACGTGGTCCATTAGACTTAAGTTTATTATAATTCTAGCACATTGTGCACCACTTATTGATATTGGACACATACCTTAGAGGTGGTCCATCAACCAAACGAAGAAAAAAAAATGAATGCTTTTTTAATTTCATGTAATATGCTTTCAATCATCAAGTGTCACATGTTTGACTAAAAACGGCACCCCATGAATTTAAGCGCGAAATTTAAAATTTAATTGAAAATTGTCTTACTGTACAATATATATTTTTTTATGTTTGAAACAATATTTGCTACATTTTTTGCAATAAATACGCGAAGCACGTCGATTGTATTTTAATTATCGAACCGGTGGCATATTGACTCGGTCGCCGGAAATGAACGTCGAAACCCTTGCAGCGATCGCGCGAAGGGAAATGAAAGAAATGCGAAGTGGTTGCTGTGCGGTGTGACTGTATAAGCGCAGCAACCAACACAATAAACATCGATTCGATATCAATTTTTCGATTTCTTATTTATTTTTTATTTTTTTTATTTCTGCAGCACTGCTGGCGATCGTCGCGGCTGGCCTATTCGCCCTCCGAGCCGATGAAAGGGACAACAATGGGTTTACGATAACGCGCGGCCCGGCGTTCTATATTCAGGTCAGTAGCACAACAATACAAGTCATCAAATTGTTATAATATAATAAATCTTATTTTGTTTGCAGATCATGTCGATCATTCTGAACGCCATTCTATTCGTCATGTCACTGTACGATATGTTATTCGCGCGTCGCGACGGTGGCGATCCGACCAAAGTGCCTGACACCGTTGAACCGACGACGTACGGTAATCCTGGCTATCGAGATCGACCCGCACCAGGTAATACAATTTGACACATTTCATTCAATTTAAATTACAATGTTTTTAATCATTTTTTACAGTCTGCTTTGAATATTGTTGTACCATGCTCGCCAGTCTATAGCAAACACTTGTAAAACAAGCTATTCTGAAACTTAAGTATACATGTAATGAGGTGAAGTGTTTGCTACAGAGTGGAGGGCATGATACGATTATGTTGGAATTGTTTACTGATAAGGTACCAATCAAAATCACGACAATATACAATCGAGATTTTGAGGTATAGATATAATAATGAATGACAGTTAATTGTGTCGCATGGCTTTGAGTCGCCTTTTGTGGATTAATTGCTCAAAATGCAACAAATTAAAAATGCGCGAACAAATTTTCAGCCGCTTTCTTTAATGCGATGTTAAAATTAGGTAAATCAATGATTGTGTAATTGGCATTATGTGCGATCTATTTCTTTTACTTTGCTTCAACCAGTGAAAAGATTAACACCATTTATGATTTGATTTGATTGATTCGAATAAATATAGCTTCGAAGCCATTTTGAAGGAAAATGAATTGCTCAAAATGCAACAAGTCAAAAACGGAAATAAATTTTCAACCGCTTTCTTTAATGTGATTATCAATATTAAATAAGACTATAATTGCATAATTGGCATTATGTGCGATCTATTTCATTTACTTTGCTTCAACCAGCGAAAAGATTAACACCATTTTTGATTTGATGTGATTGATTCGAATAAATATAGCTTCGAAGCCATTATGAACGAAAATGAATTGCTCAAAATGCAACAAGTCAAAAACGGAAATAAATTTTCAGCCGCTTTCTTTAATGTGATTATCAAAATTAAATAATATAGTTGCATAATTGGCATTATATGAGATCTATTTCTTTTACTTTGCTTCAAACAGAAAAAAGATTAACACCACTTATGATTTGATGTGATTGATTCGAATGAATATAGCTTCGAAGCCATTAATTGCTCAAAATGCAACAAGTCAAAAACGGAAACAGATTCTCAGCCGCTTTCTTTTATATGATTATCAAAATTAAATAAGACTATAATTGCATAACTGCCATTATGTGCGATCTATTTCTTTTACTTTGCTTCGTATAGCGAAACGATTAAGACAATTTATTTGATATCATGTTTCGAATGAATGTAGCTGCGAAGCCATTATGCAAATTTGACCCAGCCAATCGCAATGTGTTATGTGACTTGCTACTTGTTACACAGTTACGTTATCAAATGTCAAAGTGACTGCTGGTTTGTAAAAATGCAAATTCCAACATATATTTTACCAAAAGAATTGTTATCAATTCAAAGAAAGGGTAAAAAGGGTAAACTTATTTTTATGCAATTTAAAGGAAATGCTTTGTAGATAGATATTATTGCAATTCAAGGGCTTATTGATGAAAAATTATATAAATTGGAAATATGACTATTTTGCCATTATTGCAATGTTTTGTGTAAATATGATGATAAAAGGTCTCTGGTGTCACGATATCCAATCCAATTAAGACATCAATTACATCCATCGCTTAATATTACATTGATTACACAATAAACTGATGGAAAAATACAAAAAAAAGTGTAGGTAGCAGATTGTCAATATATATATATACAGATAGCAATAAGCCCTTCAATTGTGTGAAAAAGGCGATCGGCTTAATCTCCTTGAAGCGGTGGAAATTAGTGAAGCCGTGTGGATTTGTTAAGCCGTTCACCTCTCGCTCATTGATAATTTATTTCTTGTTAACGTAAAATAGTAAAGTTTAATCGTAGGCGCTTCAATGTTTAATATTCCATAAATAAATAATAAGTAAATCTTGGAAAGTATTTTTAATAATTTTTTAAATAGTTCATGTGGTCCAGGTGAGAAGAAGAAATTGTCTTTAAATTCCTTAAAATTATAGCACGCTCTATAGTATATTTAATTTAATATTTTAAATTCTTGGTGAAATCTACATACCGAAACTAAAGAAATCCGTGACCGGTCTTAACGCAATTTTAATTGTTTTTACTGTAATGCGACACGGCGCACATAAAAAAATTAAAAGCATTTTAATGAAAATTTAAGTATATAGATAGATGCGAGGGCGGTGGAAAGTTTTGTCGGCGCACACTAAGTGAATAAACAACGAACAACCTCTACCACTAAATATTTCACTCAAAGCATAATAAATAAATATTTCTGCTATATGTGGAGTATTACGTCAAACAGCTACCATACTCGCAAGTAATTGAATCACAGATGTCACCGAGCCCCGCTGACAATTAGTTCGAGTAGCAACGATGACGATAATAATAATGGCACACACACGCACAAAAAAAGAACTCGTGTGCGCTTCTTCTTATATAGTATATCGTCTTATTATACATCCAGATGGGAAGATGATATTCCGTATTGCGGATCGTAATCCTTTCCGTAATCTCTTCAACAGATGGAGGCATGTTTATTTAGAGATTAGCTATGCGCAAATCGATCCCCTCCATGATCATCATCGTCGGTAAACTCGCTTCCCGTCGGAATTACACAATTCGATTACAATCGCTCCGTATATCCTCCTATCAACATTTATCGATTAAATCATCATCTGAAAAATAAAATTTTAAATTTAGCCATATAAAAAATACAATAAGAAGCAATCTAAATCAATCTTACCACGACATATATTTTTGCAGGTGGCGGCATTTCAATGACGGACGCCAGCGCCAAGATGTTTACGTCCCCGACGAACGGCAGTATGATGTCGATGAATACCACATCGACGACAATCGGTTCGAACGGATCGACATTGTCATCGGTGACACGATCACCGCCACTACGTTCCAGTCTTAAGAAACCGAAGCCGAAAGACGGATTGGGGATACAGAATCCGGGCTATAGTGGCTCGTCGCCGACGTTCTCACGCAACGGGAGTATGAAGAAGGTGCGCATCCAGACGCACAGCACCGAAGTGTAATAGTAATTTGGTGCGGGTAAAGCAATCGTCATTATGTTGTACATACTTATTAAGGAAATAATCAAAATACAAATCAAAATGAAAGAAACAAAATGAATCAGAGGAACCTTACGCAATTCCGTCCATTCTTAATTAATTTATAAATATATATTTTATATAAAATATTGTATATTCTTGTGATGTGAAGAAATGAAATGAATTTATCTAATGTTTTTACTTTTTCTCGTTTTGTTAGTACATACCATTCCGAGAATGGTTGTTTTATTGATATATTTTATTATATTTTATTGTTATCGCCACATAACTACTCTATAAATAGAGACATACATATGTAAGGAGTGGGTGAAAGGATCTATGTGTCTCAAAGACACGCGCGCGGAACGGATGCGAATCATTCTTTTCTCGAATCGACGCGACAAATCAAAAAAAAAAAATGAAGAAGCAATTTGTATAAATACTAATTAGATAGAGAAAATATTACTTTTTTACGAAGCCTGTATGCGCTTGTAAATATATGAAATGTATGTAATAATGATGAATCAACATTTCATATCATTATTCATTTCTTGTTTCTCTCTCTGTGTCTCTTTGCCAGGGCCGGATTAACCAATAGATAAATTAGAAAAATGTCTGTTTATGTACATGTGAGTGATATGAAACGATTCTCTGGCATTTTTAGCAACATTTTTTTGCCATTGTTAAAATTTTTTGTGTTTTTTACGGGCCTTTTTCATGGTTTTCGCTGTTTTTTTAGATATACAGCAAGAAAATAACAAAATGAAATAGCAAAAAAGTAACGAAACCGACGAAAGCCATGAAAATTCTCGTAAAAATAGAGCGAAAAACACAAAAAAGTCATAAAAAATAATCAAAAACTTTTTAGGCTTTTATTTGAGCATCTCCCTGTAAAATTAAAATGGCCCAAATTCTGTATTTTGTCTAGGAGCCACTAATAGTTTAATCCGGCACTGCTCTTCGCCTTATATAATTTTTATCATCATTGTGATTTGTAACTATATATATAAATATCTAAAATAAAAAATAATAAATCATTTTCTAATGTAATTACAATTGTTCGAATCAATGTATATTATTAAACAAAAAAATAAATAAATTTTATAATAAATCATACACGATCGATTAATTAAATCGCACGCAGAGGCAGGCAAGCAGGCAGCAGCAACGTGCGGCAGAGTTCAAGGATGCGGTGGTGGAAAATCTCGACTTACTCGTCGTAAATCATTACTACTATTAGTTTAAACTTACAGCGATGTAAAGTTTTATGCTGATAAACAATATAAGATTTTTTGTGAGTTCGTGAAGTAGTTTTACTAATCGGGCGGGCTGGAGCAGTATTTGAGCTAATAAACAGTCGCAGTGTATTGCTGTATTAAGTTTTGATTTTGGAAAATTTCAGCGTACTTTCGAATGAATTATTAACATTGTTAGTCTTACTAAAGTTTCATGCGATGCAAACTTTTGCGCCGATAAACAAAGAGTTTTGTTTAAATAAATATGTAAGGCTGAAAGAATGTTTCCAATAATAATAATTCTGTCGTATTATATATGCAGCCAAGCGTGCTTTAACAAGCTGGACATGTTCAAATATTATCAAATTCTAATGACATATCACCTAAGACAGAATACTCTTACTATTATTAATATAAACTTTCATCCCTTGTAAACTTAAAACAAACAATAAAAGAGTTGCATTCTATGGACAGTCGTATTGTATATACAACTAAATGTACTATTAACAAGTTTCAAATTTCTCGCATTCTTTTGGACATTAACAAATTCTAATGAAATATCACCTAAGACAGAATATTCTGACTATTATCAATATAAACTTTCATCCCTTGTAAAGTTAAAAAAGTGTTTCAAACAATAAAATAGTTTCATTTTACAATGGACAGTCGTATTCTACATGCAACTAAATAAATGTACTATTAACAAGTTTGACATGTTCAAATTTCTCGCATTCCTATTGATATTACCAAAATTCTAATAAAATATCGCCTGAGGCAAAATATTCTTAGTATTATTGAAATAAACTTACATCTCTTGTAAACTTTTCCTGAATTACTACACTGATAAAGACATATTCTTATTAAATATTTCGTAAAGTAGTTTTTCTTGGAAATACGAAAACGAAATGTACGAATCCATTTAAAATAATGTTCCAAACGCTATAAAAAGTCGCATTGTATGAGGCAGTCGTACTGTGTATGCAACCAAGTGTGCTAATATGCTTGATATGCGCTGCTGTATTTCTTTCCAGCGAAAATACGTATTGCGGACGTCTTAAATTGCTTTAAAATTTATTGCTAAATATGCAATAAATTTGTCGAAATAAATAAATTTAAAATAGTAATTAAAATAATATAAGTTGAAATCATTATGTATGCAACAATGTGTGCACTAATGCGCTTGACATGCTGCGATTTTTCCGTTCGTTTCGATTTCAGTAAATTCCAGCGAGAAAAACGAACTGCAGACGTTTAAAACCCATTTAAAATGTAGTATAGCCAAATATGCACTAATAAATTTGGTACACCGATAAACAAGTAATTTATATAATACATTATTATTATCAAATTAAAATAGTATTTGAAGCAATTAAAACATTCAGTTTCTTATACATATTGCGTATTGAGAATGCAACCAAGTTTGCACATTACACGCTTAATATATTGCAGTCTTTCTGCCAGTTTTGATTTTAGCAAATTCCGGTGCAACGCAACCGAACTGTATGTGATGGTGGATTTAAATTCCGGATGCTTAAACCCTTTTAAAATTTATATATAGGCAAATATGCAATAACAAATTGCGTACAATATTATCGCTGTTGCATGCTGTTACACCAGCTATTTATTCTCCAACAATTTTCCTTTTTACGACCGTAGTATTAAATTATCTATTTACGAGCATCGAGAATGCGAAAAATGCAATAATTTATATCCATTATATATGCAGGGATTTTATTCGGCGGGCAAGACTGGTTGCATACGTAGTATATATATAACTAGCAATCAGCTGGGCATAATTCATGAAATTTTAATTAAAACGGCAAATAATGTTACCCGCGCGTCGTCGTCAACAACAAAAACGCGGCATGCTTAGAAATTTAATGAATGTCAACTTACCCACCACCACAACCATCCGCCCCCGATCGATTTTCCGTTAATTCCACATCGCCGACAGCATCTGTAGCAAAATAATTACTTAATTATAATCTAATTGTGCAAACAATTACATAAAACTATACAACAACAAAAGGACATTTTGCCCGTATGTAACATTCATATTTATTCGCCGTGTGAGTGCTCGTGTGTACACTAACCATATCAAGGAATGTAATGCGGTTTTACTATGTTTGCGATAATAATTACATCACATCAAGACAAGAGTAGCATCCCGAATTGGTAGCTCTGATGTGGTATTGTTTGGTATAAAAATTTGCTGAAGTATCTAATTGTGTGTATGTTTGTGATATTTGAATGTTGAGGTGTGTTTGTTAGGTAGACGAGTAAACACGAGCGGCGAATTTGTGCCATTGCTGCACATTCCCAAGCTGTGCAATATTGAAATTTCACGGTCTGGTAGTATAATTAGGAAGAAATAAAGAACGCTGAAAACAACACTCAGGCGTTGTAGTAATTATTTGTTTTCCTTACATTTTGAGTGCATTGAATTGAATTAGACAATTCAAAGTACTGGCAAACAGCTACTGGAGGAAAATTTATNATTTCACGGTCTGGTAGTATAATTAGTAAGAAATAATGAACGCTGAAAACAACACTCAGGCGTTGTAGTAATTATTTGTTTTCCTTACATTTTGAGTGCATTGAATTGAATTAGACAATCCAAAGTACTGTCAAACAGCCACTGGAGGAAAATTTATTAAAGTTAAAATCATATTCAAAAGGAATTTGGTAAAAATTAAGAGTATATTGTCTTAAAAAAGTTATATTTGAGTTTGTCCCTCTGTAGTTAAAATAACATATTTTAGAATGCCTAATTTGATTTGATTAAAATTGAAATGAAAGATTATCTGAGGTAGTTATGCGTATTTGCAATATTTGAACTTTGTGGGTAGAATAGGTAAGCAAACACGAATTTGCGGCGTTGTTATATACATTCCTAAGCCGTGCAATATTGAAATTTCGTGGTCTAGCATTAGATTAGTAAAAAATTATTACTGAGAAAACTCTATGAATATCACATCCGTGTGGTTGCTCTCAATAACGATACAAAACATTATCTGAGGCGGCCTAGCGACTGTTGAATTTGCAATATTTGAATTTTGAGGTTAGAATGCCGGTTGTATGGCTGCAAACATGGTCATATACTTGACATTGCAGTAATTACATCAATGTTGTTGATTTCAATAACAATATAAAAAATCATCGGTTGTATTTGCGATATATTGAATTCTGAGGTTGGAATAAACCAGATAAGTACCCGTGCATTTGCTGCACATATTGAAATTTCATGGTATGGTATAGGATCCAATGCAATGCACTAATTGGGAGAAAAAATAACGAATGCTGAAAAAAACGCCACGGACAGCATATCGCACTAATTACATATAATCTCGCATGGCTTGGATTTCGCAACGTTCTTCACTGTCTCTCTAATTAAAAACGAAGCGATACATGTGCACATTTTATATTTTATGATCGTAATAAACCCACCGCAATACAGCGCCTTTTCAATATAATATAATATAAAAATAGATTCACCCATAAGTTGATTTTCATCGCATTATTCGGCCAGGAAATTAAATTCTATGTTCCATAATAGAATAGATAGAATAACACAATTTGAGCACTTGTTGAATTAACACCATTTGACATGTTGCTTTTCATACAAATTGTATAATACAATGTTGGCAGCACTGATTGTGCGCCAAAATCAAAAATACAACAAAACTTGCATCAAGTGTTTTGTAATGAAAAATATATTTTTTTAAAAAATAAAACGAACAACATATATAATTTAATATATACATGCGTATTTGCACCATTTTTTTGCTGCGTTTCCTGCCTGTTAATACAGTTAAAACATTAAATTACATTTATACAATGTTTGATTAGAAATTAAAGAGAGAGGGAGGAGAAGCGACGATGTTTTTTTTGTTTTGTTTTGAACACAATTTTTATCATCATCAGCGTTGGCTGGCCGACGGCACGCTCGAGATAAGCTCGCGTCGCTTATAGATCGGTTGTTGCGATGATGCCGCCGTCGATGATGATGTCGTGGACATCATCGTCTTACTCGCTTGTTGCTGCGTGTCCAGCGTCTCCGAATCGGGTATGTGACGCGTTTGGTGCCGTGAATCGGTATACCGTCGCTTCGTGTACTTCTTGGAGGAGGTGTTCGTCGTGGTGGTGGTGGTGGACGTCGTCGTCGTCGATGATGACATCGTAGTGCGCGTGATACGTTCAAAGTCGGCGGTGCGCGATCGCAGCACATCGTTCCCTATACTCGCGATGCCAGAATTAAAACGACGTTCCCTACTACTGCTGTCATTATTGTTACCTGTAAACGCCGGCGTGCTGAGACACTTCTGAATTTCGATGGATTTTTTGCGCGGCGTTGATGCGGGCTGATCGCGTCGTATATCCGCCGGCTTACCAGCGCGCTGAATCTCTGAGGTGGACGTGTAGGAGACCTTCTGTAGCATCGGCGTCACATCCTTATTACCACCACCATGTTGTTGTTGTTGCTGTCTACCCTTATACCTCATCGGAGGAATATCGTCTGGTATATAATTAACCGTCGTGTTTTTACTATCAGGCGATGTTGGTGGTGTACTAGCCCATGACGGTGGTGAACTACACATGCCAGATGCATCCGCTATACTACTACCAATCGATGATGGTGTCGTGGTGCAATGCGGCGGACTGCTATGCGTAATCGATGACCCGACCGCCGAATCATAACCCTGATGATGTTGCTGCTGTTGCTGGTGTATCAACGCAATACTCCCGGTGACGATCGGCTGTTGCACCGACGCCACCGAACTATCACTACCGCTGATCGAGCGCTGCCGCAAGCGGCGCGGCGGGGCCGTCGGCGATCGAATCACCTCAACGATCGTATGCTGCTGCTTGCCGACGTCGTCTTCAATATACGGAATGTCAGTGTCATCGACGTTGAGCGAAGCGGTTTGTACGGGAATCGTGAGGCTGGCCGTGATGATTTCATGCTGTGGATGGTGTTGGTGTTGCTCATTGAGCGAACTGCTACTTTCCAACGATGACGAGCGCGTTTTTGTATAGGCTGTGGCGTCACGCGTTCGCATCGTCGTTGTCGTGGTCGTTGTAATTACGCTCGATGTACTACTGCCACTATCATCGTCGCGACGCGATGATTTCGTCATGATCTCCTTGCGACGCTTTAAGCTGCGATCTCGCATCCTCTCTTTATGCCTAAAAAATTTAATTAATAATTACAACAAAATTAATTGTAAAAATGTTACCTAACGCGCATTGCAACATTCGGTCCTCCAGTCGCTGCCGTTTCATGCAGGCATTCCTCGCGCGAATAAATTCGACGCGTGCGTCCACCCACCACTTTACCATTCGTCTCGTCCTGTATCTTCTCGAGTGCGTCCTCAATCGATTGATCAGGTTTCATTTGAATCGGTGACCATAGTGATCCGTCCGATATTTCATCCTGCGATCTATAATAAAATAAAATACATCGCTGATTAAAAATGTTGATTAGTCAACCAAGGATCTGTAGAAGTAGAGGATGCAAATTTCGTAGCAAAAATGTAATAATTTATAAAATATTCGCAAAAATTCTTTAAAATTAGGTTCGGTTTAAACTATCAATGGAGTCTAGACAAACTTCAAAGTTTAGGCCCTCCCAAATACAGAGATAGGCACAAAAAGCTGTTACATTTCAAAGGAAAGAACAGTTAAAGCAAAATAAATAATCTGAAATTATCCACCAAATGTGCATGGGCTTTCGAAGGTCACTAACTGGATAACCGATCATTTTTGTTTAAAATTCGAGCATATAAAAATTTCTCTGCTACCTCAAATCACTCTTTATTGTCCTCTAAAATGTAAGCCTTTTCCTTCCAAATTATTACTGATCCTAGACAGTTTTCTTATTCTATTAATCCGGTTATTAATTCGATCCTATTTAAAATCTCTCATTTTGAAAGTGGTTAGTTACATTTTCAAAAGAAGCGTAAATTGCTGCAACATTTTAAAAGAAATTATTACAAGAAATTATTTGTGTTTAAACTTGAAGTATAAAAAGATTTCTCTGCTACCTCAAATCACTTTTTATCTCCATTTGAAATGTGAGCCATTTTCTTCCGAATTACTGCTAATCCTAGATATTTTTCTTATTCTATTAATTCGGTAAATCCGGCCCTGTTAAAAATACATCATTTTGCAAGTAGTAAGAGACATTTTCTTTAGTTAATGTGTGATTTATAACAAATTTTACTAACATTTACAATAAAAGTTTCCATTATCCCAGAAAGACTTTTAAATAGGGCCCTATTGCAGCCTGGGTGGATTATTTAACTCTATTTTGCTTTTTTGAATGAAGTCAATATCGTAATTAATACGTTCCAACTTCGTCACTTTATCCTATAAGCTTTAGATTCATTCTGACATCCTCCTTTATACATCCTTGTTAATAAACACATTATCGTAATCATACTCATCAACGCTCTCCTTCTTGTTGAGCAGTTCCTCGAGCGCCTCCGGATGCGTATCCATCATGTGCACGTACACCTCGTCGAGCAGTTCGGCCGACACAACATACAACGTTTGATTGCTGTCGATCATGCTGCGTATCACATTGATCACATCAATGCGATCGTCCGGCCGCTCGTTGCCCTCCTTCGCGCCATGCTTGATCGCATGAAGAATGTTCGGCGCGAATACGGTGGCGAGATTCGTCGCATTCATCTTATTACCAATGATTGGCTCGCCTGAAATTGGATAACAAATCGTTTGATCTTCTTGTTTTGTGTTACAAAAGGAAAAAGTGCTCACCAAATGCATTCGTTTGATCGTTCGCATGCTTCGACACGTTTGATAGGAAATTTATGAGGACGTAGAGTGTATCACGGTTGACGGATGGCAGAAGCTGGACTAAGTGCTGAAGGGCTTCCAGCTGTAGGCGCCTATTGCGTATTCCTAACCAAAGAAATAAAGCAAAACGGGTCTAAGTACGCACTGCCAATGTAATAACAATAAATTGCACGGCAAGATACTATATACTACCATTAATATATAACTACAATCTTGCCGGCATCATACGCAGTTATAAATCTATTAAGCTGTTTTCGGACAATATCATTGGGGGATCAGTAAAATGGCCTATTTTTTATACCAGCCATATAATAAAGACCATGCCTTAGACGTAGATTTATTGAGATAAAAATTTGAATGTGAAATATTAATAAAAATACGAAAACTTCAAAAGAACGCAACATTGTTACAAATTTTCATTATTTCTAAGCAGTTTTTATGCGCTATTCATTAAACTTTTTAAAATTTGTGATTTTTATAACTAAATGTATGCAAATATTAATAAATTTCTTTTAAAATTAAAAAAAATGCAATTCATGACGGATTTTTAAATGATTTTTATCGCAAAATCTAAAATTTATCAATTTTTTGATTGGATATCTAATAAGATTGAACAAATGCATAATCGTTACATAAAAATTTCAAGAAAATGTAATTAAAAATGAAAAAATTAAATCAACAATGTAAAATATTACAAATTCTAATAAATGTTTAAGAATTTCAATAGAAATGTCTAAATGTATGCATTTTAATTTGAAATCTAAGAAGATGCATGATCCTGATATCAAACTTTGACGAAAATGCGATTAATAATGAAAAAAAAAAACTTAAAAATTGTAAAAATGTAAATTTAAATTGCAAACATTAAATGTTCAAGTGATTTTCATGGAAATCCAATACGATTGTTGTCTACACTTACTTTGTGTTTGTACAAATGCATGATAGAGATCGCGACATAGTAAAGGATCGGGCAAATCTCTGAGAAACTCCTTGAGTAGCGTGGCCACATCGTGCGGACATTGGTCATCGCTCAACGTCGTCTCCTTGCCGCTATCAAAATCCTCCCTTAGCTAAAACAAACACACAGCATCAATACAAATTCAAATATNCCTTGAGTAGCGTGGCCACATCGTGCGGACATTGGTCATCGCTCAACGTCGTCTCCTTGCCGCTATCAAAATCCTCCCTTAGCTAAAACAAACACACAGCATCAATACAAATTCAAATACCATATAATATTATTTATAATTATCTGAGAAAATTGGCATCTTGTTTACTTGTATACTTGCTTGTTTACTAAAAGCACACTTTTTTCATTTATATATAATATTATTAAGCAATAAAAATGCGCATCGAAAATGTTCGACACATATTAAACTTTAATACATCGAACAAGAATAATTTCATCATCGTTTTATTGTACAGTGCGGGCAAAGTTTTGCAATTNTTTTTTATTTATATATGATATTATTAAGCAATAAAAATGCGCATCGAAAATGTTCGACACATATTAAACTTTAATACATCGAACAAGAATAATTTCATCATCGTTTTATTGTACAGTGCAGGCAAAGTTTTGCAATTAATTTAAAAGTTACTTCCTCAATAAGTTGGAACTCAGAAATAGCCCAGAAATATCGCAAAAACATTATTATTAACTACGCAGTCCAGTTTACAGGATGATGTCAAAGTGACAACTGGTTTGTATTCACATAAAAGGTAGAACAATAATAATTAAGGCAGTAGTTTTCAATCTGTAGGAAGCTCCCTAGGGGGCATAAATCTATGTCTATTGCAAGAGGAACGCGTAACTGTATAAGAAAAATATCATACGTTTTAGTAATGTCATACAAAATAAATGCAAAAATCAAAACAAAATTCGAATTTCTTGCTTCATTTCATACAACAAACAATAAAACTTTTGATTTTTTTCCGATTTTCGTTAATTTCTATGACATTTTCAGAGCCAACGTACTATTCAACGCATCTCAAAAAGAAGGAACCAAATTTTGGTTACCTCATACTAATCCATGCCTTAAATAATAAATTTGCAAAGTTTCTAAGTAGTCTAAACAGTCTAAATTCAAGTAAGTGCGTGACTCGAAAAATTGCGGTTCCTGAAAATCCTTTTTTTGAGATTGTTTCATGTATTAAGGGGGCTACAACAATTATTTGATTGAAACCCACTAAATTAAAGTAATCAAAATGCCAATATTCCATTTGGACAGATAATAAACTAGCAATTCACCTGTCGAACGCGTTTCTTCGATGAGCTAACACGAAAAATGCCTAACGTATGCAAACCGAACGCTTCTAAATGCCGTATACATTCGTTTAATAAATTTGGTACGATCTTCTCCTCCTCGACGGATGTCGTGCCGATGATGTCCGCCGTCGAGCTGCACGAGAGCGTGTCCAGCAGGCCGGGAACGCTACCCAAAATGCGTTCGCGGGCGAGACTCTCGCAGGAACCTTTCTAACATGCAATAAAATTTTAATAATCATTTTCGCAACAAGCATGTGTGTGTGTGTGTGTGCGAGAGTTTATGCGTGTGTATATGTGTGTGTGTAAGAGTGTTTAAAGTATTTTTGAGTTGTTTGTCTAGTAATCTTAAACATGCGCAGCTGAAATCTAAAACCGCTTGCCAAGTAAGCCATCGTTGACGTCAATGGAATGATGTAATGAATCCGTGACGTTTTAAAATTCGTGTCAGAAGAACGGAACGGGCTGGCTACGTCCATGTGTGTATGTATTTGTGTGTGCATGTTCTTTTTCTCCTTGCTGCTGCTGCTGCTGCTGTTGTTGCGCGAAATTAATGGCATTGCAACACTCGATACGTTGCTGCCTCTGCGATGCCAGCTATATATTGACGGGAAGAGAGCGCGCTCAAGCAATTTGTTAAAATGTACAAAACGCTTCCATTTCGCGCTAATTCCTACAATCCATCAATATTGGCACGCAATGCGGCAGAAGAATTTAATAACGTGTAGCAAGCAG
>JARJDW010002710.1:0-23886 GCA_030264715.1 Adinopsis sp. GC000173
CATTGTTACCTATTTAAATTAATTTATACGTGTTACACACTGCTTATTAGTATAGTTGATCTAATCGTAAGTCGTATTCTAAAGAAAATAAAAACATGCAAGCGATAAATGAATAAATGTATAGATACTGATTTTAAGAAAGAGGTGAATAGTGTGTAAAACAAATATTTTTTATTATTAATTATTATTAATTCGCGTGTTAGGAAAATTTAGTCTGCCTATTAGTAGATGTGGTATGCTTGATGTCTAAGACAATAAAAACATACAACGTGAATATATCTACACACTTATTTTAAGAAAGACTTGAAAAGTGTGTATTTATTTTGGGTCCCTCAACACACAATCTTCTTCAGTTAATGTTCGAAAAGTTTCAACGCATAATAAGATTTCTTACCATGAATGACCATCCTCACACGTTTTATACTGATTCCTACTCATAATTAGCATCATTGTTGCATTAAAAACCTACTAACTAACAATAAATACATAAATATGCAGTGATTTTAAGAAAGTTTACACTTATTTTGTGTTCCCCAACGCAATCTGCTTCCTCATTTAATGTTCGAAAAACTTTCTGCGCATAAAAAGATTTCTTACCATGAATGACCATCCTCACACGCTTCATACTGATTTCTACTCATAATTAGCATCATTGTTACATTAAAAACCTACTAACTAACAATAAATAGGTAAATATGCACTGATTTTAAGAAAGTTTGCACTTATTTTGTGTTCCCCAACGCAATCTGCTGCCTCAGTTAATGTTCAAAAAACTTTCAGCGCCTAAAAAGATTTGTTGCCATGAATGACCATCCTCGCGCGTTATCACATAGTCGTAATCAGGGCAGTTTTCCCCCGATGCCTAAATAGGTGCAAATCAGTGTGAACGGAATTCATAATGTATTGCACACGGACTACGACGCACAATAAAAAAATCGTATTTCACGCACTGTTATCATCATCGCACCGCCATGTATGAATTATGTTTACATCTTTTATGTGTATATGTATATATATAACATATCTACATGTCAACGTGGACCTTAGAGTTCGAGCGTGACTTGAGCCCCGGATATTTTCGTCGAGTTAAAACTAAATGATAGTTGACATATTCAATCGGCTTCGTAAATCTTGCAAATGCGTTTTAAACTCGCTGAAAAAATGATCCAGCCTATAAAATTTCTATGTTTTATTTTTAGGTAGTTAAAATTACTTCTATCTAATGAATACTGCCAGNTCGGCTTCGTAAATCTTGCAAATGCGTTTTAAACTCGCTGAAAAAATGATCCAGCCTATAAAATTTCTATGTTTTATTTTTAGGTAGTTAAAATTACTTCTATCTAATGAATACTGCCAACTAAAGGACTAAATAACAATTATGTTCAGAGAATTGAAAAACGATGCACGTACCGTCACGTTCCATTTTGCGTAAAACACTTTAATTAAATTTATCATTAAATAAAACTGTGAAATTCACTGAAATTCATCGAAAAATTATGAAGAAAACAGTGAAATTCACTAAAATTCATTAAAAAATTATGAAGAACAGTAAAATTCAGTGAATAAATAGTAAAAAAACAGTGAAATTCACTAAAATTCATCAAAACATGATGAATTTAAATATTTTTTAAATTGACCTAACGTATATTTAAATATTTTAGTTTTACTTTAAAGTCGATACTAAAAATTACTTCTATCGAATGAAGACTTCCAGCTAAAGGACTAAACAACAATTATGTTCAGAACACTGAAAAACAGTACAGTCACGTTCCATTTTGCGCAAAAACACTGAAATTATCTCTCTCAATTTACAAGTTAAATATTATTTGACACAGCTAGTGTGTGGGTGTAACGAAATTTAACTTCCACTCTTCATTAGCGACAATAAATATTTTGCTTGCTTAATTAAAAAAGTATGGCATTAAAAAAACATGTTGTAATGTTGCCTTCTATAGGCTAGGTATATATATATATAAATTTTATGACTGAAATACATGCGATCTATTCGTTTATAGATATATAGAAATGATTATATAATTGTTTTAGCCGATATATTTTTTGCGTTTCGAAAGAATAAACAATTTGTAGATACGCGCATAACAATTTAGATTAGGTTCATAATTTAGTTAACACATTTAAATTTAAATTTATTAAATATTGCACAACTTTTATTTGAATTCTTTTTGAAATCTATGATAATTTAAAACCCGCTGTAAATTTTTCAATCTGTACGTACGTTGTCTGCTAAGTACCAGACTTAGACATGAAGATAGCTACATTTGTTGGTAAGATCTAGGGAATATGCTGTCTAATTTTTCGATAGGATTCCCAAACAGTAATTACTGGACAAAAAATTGATAAAACTTTGTAGTTATCTTATTAATAATTTGGTCAATATATTCATGTCAAAGTCGGATAGTTTTAAGATAATTTTTTTATAGCTGAAAAGAAATTTATGACATCTATTTCAAAAATAAACCAAAGATTTTTTAAGAAACTTTTTTTTGTAAATAATTTTGAAACCAATAATGATTTTTCAGTCACTTTTCAGTAAGTACAACTTTTTTTGCCTCGTTTATAAAATTTTTAATTATATTGATTTGTGATAATTTATCGGCGAGCTTTCAACCCAAAATGTGCAACTTGTGTGAAAAACTCCCCTGATTTACTAGCTAATTAAGCGCACAATAATCAATTAAACGATCGAAGACTGGGTAATACTAAATGTATAAAGTGCGTCTTAAGTAATAACTTTATCGCAGGCGATGATGAGCGCTTTTTATCGAGAAAATGGTCTACTACTAGAATAGAAACCGAAGTGGAGGAGAGAAAAAAAACAGTAGCAGCAACACACAGCTTTTGGGTAATTCTATTGCACGATCTAATCAAAGAAGGGATCTTTTTTATATTTTACCAGTTCGGGCATACAACAAAAAAATTACTCAATGTGATTAAGAGATTTCTTTTTTCTCCTCTCTCCCGGCTGGCTCGTACGGCACACGGAGAAGGCGAAGGCGAATCATTTAACTAGACTTAATTAACAACGCTCGTCGAGTATAGTGTAATAGAGCTCATCATTACACACACACACACACACCGACGAAAAAAAGTCGCATCCCATATAGTCACTCTAATTGATTTCTAAATTTCTAATAGCATTAATAACGCTCACTTATTCATCTTTGAAATCCCAATGGCATATCAAACATTTTCAACTCGCACACATGTTAAAATCCTTTTGTAGAAGCACTCACCGCAAAACTACTTCCTATATACCTACATATAGGCAGTACAGTATCATCCGTGTATTGACTGAGCCGCGTAAATATTTTATATTCATATCGCTAAATTTAGCCAAAAGGAAACCACCACCAGCGTGTCATTCATTAATAACGCCATCATCATTGATTCGTGTCTGTTTTTACGGCTTCTTCTTGAAAATGTGCGAGACACAATTAAACATTTATCGATTATCTTCATCATCAGCATGTGATAAAGTGGGTTATATTAATATTCCAATACTACTACAGCAACAACAGCAACAATGCATTTTTACAAGAAAAACTGATGATCTGATCAACTGACTCATGATTTGATAGACTGGTACGCTGACGATCTACAAATTAACCACTGAACTGATGATTCTTACAAATTGTCAAATTAACTCATTGAAAAACTGACGATCTGATGAACTGGCTCATTTATTAATAATGCCATCATCATTGATTCGTGTTTGTTTTTTCGGCTTCTTTTTGAAAATGTGCGAGATACAATTAAACATTTATCGATCATAGTCATCATGAGCATGTGATAAAGTGGGTTAGATTAATATTGCAATACTATTACAGTAACAACAGCAACAACGCATTTTTACAAAAAAAAACTGATAATCTAATAGACTGACTCATTATTTGATAGACTGATAGGCTGACGATCTACAAATTAACCACTGAACTGATGATTTTTACAAATTGTCAAACTAACTCATTAAAAAACTGACTCATTTATTAATAACGCCATCATCATTGATTCGTATTTGTTTTTCCGGCTTCTTTTTGAAAATGTGCGAGACCCAATTAAACATTTATTGATCATCGTCATCATCAGCATGTGATAAAGTGGGTTAGATTAATATTGCAATACTACTACAGCAACAACAACAACAACAACGCGTTGTTGTACGATGTTTTTTTATTATTAATTTACGTGAACGTGATTTTCATTCAGTAAAATAAACGGCACGCAATTCGATTTTCATAATAAAATTTACGTCTTTTTATTTTGGAGAGGTTTAATTACAAATCAACCGCACGCAAACGGGGTTTTTTTGTATCCTCGTGCAGTTTTTTTACCGTTGTTGTTGTTGTTGCTGGTTGGTGCGCTGAAAGAACTAATCAAGTAATTATCAGCTGAAAATAAGACTTCAAGTATGCTCTTGAGCCTTGAATTATTCGCGCTAATTACATTTTCGTGCCAGCGCCGCATTTATAATCGAGAATATTATTAATTTGTGAAAGATGATTATTAGGCAGTGTGTTTGGAACAATTTATATTATTGCCTGCTGCCTCACCCGTCCCTTTCTATATCGAAACAAAAACGCGCGCATAAAATATTTTATTAAATTTCTATGCAAATTATTCATTTTAGGATGCGGTATTTGTCAAATTTATGTACGCTATTTGTGCGAGAACAATGTTTAGTGTGATGATGGCGGAAGCGCGGGGGAGAATGAAGGGATGAGTTTGTGGCAGGTGGTCTATGTCGCCTAACGGCTACTACTCATAGTGATCAAGAGTATAAAACCTCTAAAAACTTTTACTTAATTAGATTACTAATTGTTAACAACATTTTTTTGTCTCCCGCTGGCTCTCAATGCGTTGCTGTTGTGTGCTGCGACCCAGGCATCGAGAGTGCAGCAGCGCGTCAGTTTTCTAAATTGTGCTGTTCGTGTGTTTCTCCCAACAATAGATTATTTATTTTCTTCGTTTTGTTGCTCTATGTTGCACCTACCTACCAGGCTTTTTCTACCTTTCAAATGCTACAATTCCATTTTTAATTAATTGAAAAAGTTAATACGCTCCAGACGAACGTCTTGCCCGCGCCGCCTGCCGCCCAGGTTTGCTTATGCAGCGCTTTATTGCAAACGGCGAATTGATTAATTAATTTCGGTGTCTTTTTTTACACTTTTTTTCTGTGTTTCGTCTCTTCTGCTATGCGCGCTGAAAATAAATAATTTCCATGCAAACTCTTATGATAATTAGATTTTAAAATTTTTATCGCATCTGTAATTATTTTGTTGCACTGCCTGATTGACGGAGACACTTTTCAGCAATAATGTGGCATAAATATTTTACTAAAAATTTTTTTGGAAAAATCCAGTATAACTCACTAAAACTAAACTGAAAAATCATTGGTTTCTAAAAGATTTATAACAAATTTATTAAAATTTAAAATCTTTGGTTTATTTTTATTCTTTTAAAGCATTTTAATAAAAATATCATAGATTTTTCAAAAATCTTACCGCACTTCTTGAAAACTAAATTGAAAAATTAATAGTTTCTAAATCTTTGGTCTATTTCTAATTTTTTACTTTTCTTTAAAATGTAACTAGCAATATTGTTTTAATAAAAGTAATTAGATGTTTGTTGTTGGATTATTTAATACGTATTGTGAAATTTGGCGCTTTTTGTGTGCGCGGCGCTGCAATGAAAAATGTAATCCGAAGGGTTATCGTCGCTGTATGTAGGTATGTACAACAAAAGCAAGAATGCCTGAAATGAAAATACACTTTATCTCCGACACGTCATTCAAAAAACCGGACAAGATACATTTGTTACAAAAGCGTATATTTTGTTTATTAACAGGCCAAATGCGCGCCGTGCAACGACACGAGCGCTTGTGTTGCTGCTGCTCATTTCAGCCACTTGCACTCGTTTTCGAGATTATTAAATTTCAGTTACAAAATTAATAAACACTACTAGTGCATGATGTTACTATAATTACGTTAAAGCGATTAATATTCCATTCGAAAAAGCAGAGGTGCAAAAGAAATACAAAAAAAATTAAATTCCGTGCTGCTGCTGCTTGTGCTGCTGGTGTAGCAGCCTCTTAAATTTCGCTCCATCTTTTCTTTTTCGCTCTTCGGTGTTAATTACATTTAAAAGAACGAGCATTAGTCAATATTTTTTATGCACAGCTCGGCAACGCGATCGTTAAATAACAATACGGAGGAGATCGCGCAATTTTATTTAATTTCACTTTATCGTTTTACGTCGTCCGTCGCCGTTGCCCCCATCCACCACCGCCACTACCACTACCACCGACGACAACGAATACGACGACGACGACGACGAGCACTTTTTAGAGCGAATTCACTTAAACGAAACAGTTAATTTTGAGAAAATGTAATTACTTTTGTAACTATTAATTGGCATAGTTGCCACAAATTATAATCCTATTTCTTGCTGCGGCTTTGCCTGAAATAATCAAATTAGCAATATCCTTAATTTAAAGCTTTCATACAAACCTATTCATTGTAATTGAAACTTGCTTTGTCTTCTAATAATATATACATGAAAAGCGAAAATAAATATTTTAGCATTAAACATTAAAATTGAAATTTTAAGAACGGTTAAGAGCACACGTTTATTTTCACTCAATCTCTCTACCTCTTTCTCTCTCTCTCATAATAATGAAAACAAAACAAAAGCGTTTATAAATATTTAAGCAATACGATTTGCGTTTATGTTTTTTAACAAAAAGAATGTCATTTCCTGAGATTGTAAATATTATATCATGCAAATGTAGAGCCGAAACAAAACAAAAATCATAATTGATCGATGACGGCGTTTGTTTTATTGTTCAAATTTCAAACATGGTTAACGCTTGACGAAGAAGTAATTGTCGATGGGATAAACTTACGAACAAGCTCTAAAATCGATGGTCGACTTATTGAAAAACTGATCAGATCTGATAAAGTAACAGATCGACGATCTAATGAATTGTCGTTTTGATATACGACGTAGCAGCCAGCTTTTACTATTCACCAACCAACGTAGAGGTAATGGATCTGATAAATTAAAGTGGTGCATTGATAATCTTTAAAAAAAACTACTAATTTTACAAAAAAAACAAATAATCTGATAAACTGACTCATGATCTAATGAATAAATTGCGTAGTTGAATCTCAATCTATAAAACTAGTATTGGATCGATGATTTTATAAACTTTAAAACATTTCAATTGCAAAAACTGATTATCTGATTGCAGAAATGACTCACCATCTGATAGATCATCGTGTAGATACACTGATGAACTGATAGACTGGCAATCTATAAGGTAACCAATGCACTGATGATTTTACGAACCGACAAACTGACTGATTCATCTGATAAATTGTCGTTTTGATAAACGATGAACTGATGTGTAAACCGCAAGAAGAAATTTTCTATGTATTTCATTGACAAATTAATGGATTGATGATTCTACGAACTGCATAAAGTGATCGATTCACGATCTGATTAATGATCGACTTTGTATACAATATAAATATTATAAAAAACAATTAGTAGTTTTAAGTTTTTTATTTTATATAATTTATGATTTCGCATTTTTGCAAACGAAAAGCTCGTAAATTATCGTACGTTTGGGCATAAATCCGCTTCAAGCTTTTAAATGTTTGTGTGTGAGGAGGAAGTAAAAATTAGAACGGCGTTTAATGGGATAAAAATAGTAAAAGTCGTCTCGGCCATTAACAATATTTTGCCAACAAATATACCTATATACGTATTATTTTACATTTTATTAAAAGCATTTTTCAATTTTTCATTCAAACTTCGCTACCTTTTCATACATTTCGCATACATACCCACATTCACAACGTTTTTTTTCTCTTCTTTGACTATTTGTATATTGTTGCATTTGTCGGATGCGAGAGTGGAGTAATCGGAAGAGTGTGCCGGCGCCGTTCCTTCGAATCTCCTTACATTGTGGCTTTGCACCACTTTTCCTATTTCGCCACTTAAACGACGACGCCGACGCCGACGACGAAAAGTGCTTTCTGATCTCGCGCACTAAAAATCAGTATCACTATCTGAACTGACGAAAAAATCATCTGATCGATTGTCGTACAGATACACTAATACATGATCTGACGAATTATCGTATTGATAAATTAACTGATGTTCCAACCACAAAAAATCTGATATTTGATTGACAATCTATAAAATTAGTAATGGATCGATGATTTTACGGACTGTAAGACTCACTAATTGAAAAAACTGATAGAAATCGTACAGATAAACTGAGAATCTATAAAATTACCGCTAAATTGATGCTTTTACGAACTGTACAACTAACTAACTGATCTAAGAAACTGATTCATGATCTGATGAATGGCTGTTTCGATAAATGATAAACTCGCGTTCAAACATTTTTTATTCTTTGATTATTTGTATATTGCGAGTGGAGTAATCGGAAGAGTGTGCCGCCTTAGCACCACTATTTCAATTTCGCCACTTAAACGACGACGAAAAGTGCTTTCTGATCCCGCACACTAAATCAGCGCTGCTTCATAATAATCGTCTTGTTGTTGTCGAATGGGCGAGAGATGCAAAAACGTTGTTGTTGCTGTTGCTGTTGTTCGGTGCGGTGCAGGATGTTGCGGCAAGCAAGTAACCGCACCACACTATGGCAATTTGTTATATCAAGATTTCGATAGGATTTGCGTCGCAGTGGTGGCAAGAGCAGAGCGAACAAAAACATACACTACGACGCAAAAATCTCCGCTGGGATGCTGCTGCGCTGATGGACAAGATTGCCACAGCGCTACCCAACTACTATCGCAATGCCATTCTCTCGTCGAGGACAATTAGTTTTTAGTTTCGCTGTTAGATTCACTCAACCGCCAATGATGTATTTATAGTTGAAACGGGTATACGTTTTCCGTATGTAAATATATATGACAATGTCATTGCGTCAGGAATTTACGTGCCGGCACGCTTTTTATCTTCCGAAAAAGGACGACGACGATATTTCGGTCTCGCTGGGAATTGTACTGTCTCATATGTTTGTATAATAATATTTTTGAAAAAACCGTATTAGGCTTAATGTTTTTTATCAATATTTTATATAAAAAAGATGTTTTTTGTCTCGTTTTAAGATTATTCTCCTTTAAAAAATTTTATTTAAATATTTTACTTCAATTTCATCAAATTCAAAATATTCCAATAACCTAAAATTTATAATTTTTCCATTAGAGCTGATAAAATTGATAAATTAAATTTAAATTGTATTCAATTCACCTAAAAAGTTAAAATTCTTTACCATCTCATAAAATATTTCATTAAATTTAGAGTTTTTAGTAGCTTCCACGTATTAAAAATATAAAAATCAGCAAAATATTCATAATAACTTAAAATAATACTTCAATTAGATAAAAATTGACACAATTCTTACTGATAATAAAAATTTTAACTAAAATTTGTGTTAAACTATATCAAATCATTGTTATATTTACATTTCATTAGATTTTATTAAGCGCACCTTGTATATTTACACACCTAATATTTAAATGTCACTGTTATTAGAAACAGTATTTAAAATCACAAAAATATTCATTAAAACTCAAAATAATACTTGAATTAGATAAAAATTATTACATTTTCGTGACACTTCTTTAAATCATAGTTAGTTTATTGAACGCACCTCGTATAGTCACACACCTAATATTTAAATGTCTCGACAAGTTGGCGAAGTTTATTAGAAACAACCATGAGAGAAGGAGTGGAAGGAGCAGCAACGAAAAAAAAAACGAGTAAAATATTATCTAACTTTTTGTAATTAACGCCTACATGTGTTGTATACTTTTTTATTATTAAATTGTACTCTCTGGCGCTCCTTATTAAAACTTCCGAATTATTCTTCGTGGAAGATATAAATTGAAAACTTTACACACTTAATTTAAAATAACGCGCGCGAAAAAATACAACAGCAAGGAGGAGTGTGCACGTCTCGTCGTGTTTGTATTGATCATAATAAAAATTCAATTCATTAAGTAGCTGCGGTTTAATTTTATTAGCAGTTCATAATTCATACGCAAAGCAGCGAAGAAGAAGAGTGTAGAGAAGCAGAGCGAGCGATTTTTTTTGTTGCTTTATGTAACGAATTGCACTGCAGAGCCAGATATAAATCTTTTTCTTTTCTGCGTTAGATAATTTATTAAGAAACTAATTTTTACAAATTGATGATGATGATGATGGTGTTTTCCATTTACATAAAATATATTAATCCGCCTGGCTAATAAGATTATTTTATTTTATTCATTTTTTTTATGGAGATCGCTGATTAAAATTTGTTTTATTATCCAGCCGAGATAAAAATGTCTTACATATTTTTATGGTGCAAAGAACATTGTAATGACAGCGCATGCAAATATTCCTATTATTTCTCAACAAATTTCATTTCGTATCGCGCATACGGAAAGGGGGAGAAGACGAAAAAAACGCACCGTGCACGAAGAACGAAATTCATAGTGGGTACATATTTATGAAATTTAAATTTTTAGTGGTGGATATATCCGATTTTTAGGATCAAACTCATTCCTTTCTTTTGAATATATTTTTCGGTTCACGTATCAATAATAAAAGAATATTTTTTTATTCGAACAAAATAAAAAGAGAGGAAAGGCAGAGAGTGAGTGAGTAAAAAGCGCGCGGCTGAAATGTAGCAGCGGCCAGAGCAACCGCCCCCATTATATTTTCTCTAAATGTATCAAATTTTATTAAAACGTTGTTGCGCTCTTTTTTCTTTTCTTTCGTTTTTTTTTTATTAATCGGAACTGCGGACTTTTCAAAAAAACAACGCAAAATAAATTCTCAATATGGCAATAAAGTTGCGATCACTTGGACAACTATATAAATGGTTCTTATCGTTTAAGTAATTTCGTGGTAGTCAGCAAAAATTTACATTAAAACAATTTTAATTATTCCATATGACATATATTCATTTTCTTCATAAAAGACCAGCGATGATATGAATCAATTTATAGCATTAACATCTCAATATTGTAATAAAGTTGTGCAGTAACTTGAAAACTGTAAATCTTTTATCGTTCAAGTAATTTGCTTTGCTTACTACTAATCGGAATTCTCAAACTACTTCCGTTTTACTTTTCGTCATAAGACTTCAAATTTTCTTCAAATGTATCAGTGCTGATCTGAATTAATACATATCAACATCTCAATGTGGTAATAAAGTTGTAACAACTTGAAAACGATATGTTTTTATCGCAATTTCTAGCGTTGTTCGAAATTTGCATTCCATTTTGATTATTCCATGTACAGCTACTTAATTCAGTGTGTAATATGAATTCAAAAATGACCTCCGTTTTATTTTGCTAATAGGACGTCGTCACATTTTCTTCAAAAAGCATGATATAAATTAACTATAGTCAATAAAGTAAAGGATAAATTTTTTAGCGTTACAGGAGTTTATAAAAATTTGCAATCAAACTATTTTGATTATTTCATGTACAGCTAAGCTACTTAATTCAATGTGTAATCTGAATTGGAAAATGACTTCCGTTTTATTTTGTTTATAGGACGTCGTCACATTTTCTTCAAAAAGTATCACAAATGATATAAATTAAATTATAATCAATAAAGTTGTGATAAATGTTTTATCGCTATAGTAATTTTTTGAGATTATAAAAATTTGCATTCAAGTTATTTTGATTATTCCATTTTATGATTTTTTTAAAAATGTCACATTTCTCTCAAAAAGTATCACTAATGATATAAATTAATTTATAGTCAATAAAGTTGTAATCACTTGGAAAGGATAACTTTTTTAGTACTTTTCAAATTTGCATTCAAACTATTTTGGTTATTCCTTATCCTAAATACTAATCCTTTTTTTATATATATTTTTATATAACATCGCATTTTCTTGAAAAAGTACCTTGCTGTATAATATATAAATTAGTCTATTTATAGTATTAAATGAAACGTCTCAATAAAGTTGTGATAACTTGAAAAACGATCAAATTTTTTATCGTCGCCGCTGTAGTAATTCGAGAAGGTGGCTGCGCTGCTGAAAAATTTGCATATTATCATAAACAGGTTAATGAGCGCTAAAATATATATAAATACTACTCCGAATCATTAGCGTCCGCTTTCCCGCACTATTTCCCCATTTAAAAAAATATTAAATTTCATAATTAGCATGCAAATGGCTTTCATTGCGTTTGCGAATTATACATAAAAACGTATATATACACACATAATTTTTAATGAAATTGTTTCATCTGCAATAATTATGCGGGAAAAATTACTTACATTCTTCAACTGATCGCGTATAACGTCATGGTATGGAAAGAACGTTTATATTGCTATGTACCTACACAATACCGAAAACTCGCGCACTTATCCAGAACGATGTTGAACATGCACTGAACGCAGCAGCCGGGAAAACTTTCAAAGCGGAAAACTCGCGCAGCACACGCGCACTCTACTACTATACCATACTATACATCGGCAAGCGACAAAATTATCTACTCGCTCTTAATTTATCAAACAGTTTTTGCTGCAACCATTAATTGCACAATGATAATGGTAGTAATGATAAAATCAATTTATGTTTTTTTTTACTTTTTTCGTTTAAAGATTATTGCCCAAGACAAAAACCTAAACAGATTTTCCTCATTAATCCCAAATTTTGTAATAAAACTTTGTGGGGCGTGAAATAAGTTTTAACGTTACAACACCGAGAGAGGAGAAAAAAAATTGTTGTTGTTTGTTGTTGTTGTTGTTGTGTTGTTGTGGGAGGTGTGAAAAAAAATGTAATATAAAAAATGCAACGAAGCAAACTTGGCAATTACATGAAAATACGCCGTCGTAATACGTTATTATTTTCGGTTGTTATTCCGTTTTTTTTTTTGAAATTTAATAAACGTGACGAAACTTTTTCAATTCAACAATATCAAGTGGATATTTCTATGTGGTGGCTTGCTCATTGCGAGGAATGCTTTGAATTACAAATAAAAAAATATATAACTGGAAGATCGCCTCATTTGAATTTCAAATTGTTTTTTATTCGATGCGCTTCGCCTCTACTTCTACTTCATCATAAAAAATCTGCCATATACTTTTGTAAATTCTTAAATCGGGTCAATTCGCCTCCTTCGCCTAATAGACCTTCCTGTTTCGGAAAAATATGATTGCAATTTACAATCGTAATGGCGCATGATTTACGAAAAAAATACAAATACACCCGGATATTTTAATGCTGTGGTTTTGTCATTCGCAATTTTCGGTTAATAAATTTGGCATTCGTTATTTTTTATTGATTCGTTATTTGTTTTCAATCCGCTTGGAAATACAATAAATTTTAATTAGATTTTTGCGCTGGATGGAAATATTACATATATAACTACTGCATAAAGCACAGCAGCGTCTCCTCACTGCTTTTTACGAGCCCGAAACGGTCACCATTATCTTTTAGATAGTTGACACAACACAACACAACACTGTGTAATAACTTGGCGCGCTCAAAATTTTAACAAAAGCTGAAGCTGTGCTTTTACTTGCCAGAATATAAAAGTGTATATATATACATATACGCTTTCAAGCGTATAAACACACAACTTCCACCTGGTAATATTTCGTGTTAATATCGAATAAATTTTCTATTTTTCTACCTACTTGTTGTACCAACGTTTGTTTAATTAGCATTCATAGTAATTTATGTGTAAATAACAAATTCTAGCATATTGTATGGATTTAGTTTTAACACATTAACTTACCGATTGAGAGGGGCGGAAAATAGGCGGTCATAGACTACGTTTTTTACTATGTTCATCACTAAATGATTTTATAAACAGCTGTAGGAATATGAGATGCATTCTTATTCGTGATGACAGGATATTCACGTCTATTGTGGAGTATTAAACACAAAAATGACTTCCAGTTTTGCATAGCACGTTACATTCTCTGGCGATTTAGGTAATTACGTGGGCGGTCTGAAATGTTTCAAATCTTTTAATATATTTTATGCATTTCTCTCATTTTTTTGCCATCTTTTGCGTTTACTGATTCATATTGAGCTCTTGTGTTCTTTTTTCTATACATTTCTTGCCATTACTGCGTTTTTCACAACCCATCCCCCTATTTTCGCATATTTTTTGCTTTTGTTTTGAAAATTTGTCCTAAAAGAAGAAAAGAACAAAGACTGTGGAATATGAAAACGCTAGAAACTTTTCAGACAACCCTTTTATATAAATTTGAAATATAATAAAAGGTCTGTAAAACACGAAATTGCGATCATTATGTTTGTCATTGTATATCTTTGTAAATCTATGACGTGAATTAATTTATAGTAAGATTGAATTGAATTTAGAATTTTAAATGGAAAATCCTGACCTTTAGAGTTGTTACACTTCTTGTTTCCAGCTTAGAAAGCTTCGTAGAAATGAGATAAAATAGCAGTTATAATAATATCAAATTCTAGCACATTATGGATTTATTTTTCGTAGTTATTCAATCAATTATTAATATCACACTTCACAAGGTTAACGCTTTCATTAATAATTCAAAAAACATACATTATGATTTTAAAAATGAATACGTTTACATGTGTTTCTCACATTAATTATCATTTTATATTTCCGTCATCAATTATTCAAATCAGAAAAAGAGTGACTTAATCGTGTTTGTTGTTGCAATATAGCGCGTGCATATTAATAGATAGAATTCGAAATAGATTCGATTAATAATTAAGTTTTAAGTGCATGCTACCTAATAATTCATCTATTCGGCTAGTGAATATTACACTATTTCTATAAAATTATGTAAACAACTTTCCGAGAGTTAAATATTTAAAAGCGTTTATTAATTCAATTTATATAAATCTCATAAAATACATAATGGCGCATTACTAAATAATCTACTGATTATACTTGATAGACGCAATTACCTGCAATCCATGTCGATATCAAATTTAAATCGTCGTCTAAAAATATAAAATCGGCATCGCTCTCATAATTCAGCGTGCCTTTTACGTTTTCGATGCCTAATACTTGAGCCGGATGTAGACTAGCCGCCTCCAAAGCGTATTCCTTTGAACATCCTGAAGCAATCCAACCGTTTCTAATAAATATTAATCAAGTGATATAATGTTAATATATACCTGTGGCTTGTAGGAATAGCTGAACACATTGGGTCATCGTTGCGATACTGCCGCACAGCGTGTCTGTGCCGGCGACGAACGCCTTGCAATTTCTTATTTCGATTGCAAATTGTCCAATTTTATGTTGACCTTCGGGTAAGCCCATTGCTGATATGGCATCTGTTACTAATACTAAACCTGGAAGGGTAAAATATATAAAACACTTTGTTGTTATTAAAAATAAGAATAAACTTGTGATATAAATATGACATTTAACTTTATATGTAAAGTAGAAATTTGTCACATAATAACGAATGCATGGGAAGGTCAATAGCTAAATTACATGTTAAGAATTGTAAATCTATTGCGCTGGCCACCTCCTAAGGTCGCCACTTATAGATAAAATATATTATATGACTATTGTAATTTTATTGATCGGTGAATAATAATTTACCGTTCGGATGTGCCCTGTAAGCAATTCGCAGCGCGGCTGGATGAGTATGAATACCGTCCGATATAATACCAAAATAAACAGTTCGACCATTCGGAATATTATCGGAGGCAAGCAGTCCGACCAATCCCGGATCCCTATGATGGAACTGTAACAAAAACGCGCAATAAACATTATTTGTTAACATTTTAATGGAGTTTTTAATACGGGCAGCATAGCATTGAATAAATGTGTAATGAAACTGGCACCATTCAGCACCGCTTCCTCGCCAATTTTCAGATTTCCCATCGAATGGCCTATAAAATAAATTTAACGATAGTCTACACTCAGCGAAGCAATTATGACATAAAATACGCACCTAACGAAACAACGATATTCTGCATTGATAATTTTTTAATAACATCCATTGCGTTCTCCAGCTCCGGCGCCAGCGTTATAATGGCAACGTTGTCGAGACCGCCATAAAATTCCTTAAGTGTTTTATACCCTTCCTCAAATTGCCGAATAAATACGGGGGGATGGGCGCCCTTCTTCTCCTTACTTATGAACGGCCCTTCGAGATGCAAGCCCAAAATTGTTGCTCCATTTTTGCTTCCGACACGCTTTTTAATCTTCTCAATGTTTGATCTGTACACATCTTGTGGGGACGTTATCAATGTTGGACAGAATGATGTCACGCCGTGCGCGAGGAGACCTTTCGCAACCACATTGATAGCCTCATCGATGTTTTCAACGCAATCGGAGAAATCGAAACCAAATGCACCTAAAATCAATTACATTTAATCAGATATTATTACTGCAAATCGAATCTTACCGTTTATTTGTAACTCAACGAACCCTGGTGCGATAATCGCATTTTTGCAATCAATCTCCTCATCGGCGACGATTTTCTCATCGAAGAATATCTTTTCCGGATTTACGATTTTGCCATTCCGCACCCACAGATCCTCGCGGATGATGTGATGGTCACGCAAAATTCTACAATTCCTGAACTGCAGCAGCTTCTCCTTCATGTTGATGATGAATCAATTTGATTCAGACAGAGCCTCTATTTATTTAGGTTATGTGGATGTGTTAATGCTGTTAATATGGTTAATAGATCATTGACTTTATTATTCGGTTTTGTCATTCTCTTATCATTTAATTATGTGGTAGGATCGTATTGCTATCTCTGATAGGAGTAAACAAGCATAATGAAACGAATGAAACCAATCAAAAAACTAGAATGGAAAAATGAATTGCATTAGAATGAGTACACAAATTTAAATAACAACTAATGCATACTTACGTATTGTTAATTCACGATAATGCATTCAAATCAACGTAAGCAAATTACTTTTTTAGATGACACTGACAATTCAATAATATTTTGTTTTGATTAGATTTGATTGGTTTTTGGTTTTTGTGATGACAAGTACTATCTACTAGATAATAGCGAAACCTGTATAATACTTATTATTTAATATGCTTATACATTTTATAAAATAAATCGTTTTTAGTCACAATTTAAATAATATAATGATACAATTTAAAATTAATTGAATTGTATATGTGTTGTGTCTACGCTAAAATTCCCAATAGGTTAGCTATCGCCTCACAGGTGGCGCTAGCATAGAATGTCAATAATTTAAATAAATATTTGTCAAATTTTAAATGCTTATAACTTTTTTATTAGGCAAAATAGGCACGTGGGAGTAGTTGCAATGGCTTTAGAACGCCAAAATACAGCTAGGAGCCAAGTTTGAGCGAAATCTATTTTTCGTCAAAAATCGCAAAAATCGTAAGGGGTACCTCTTTTTTTTTGGCCAAAAAATTTTTTTTTCGATTTTTTTACTTTTTAGCATGTTATCTTGTAGGGGACTCAAATGTCTATTGATGAGCCAATTTTGAACCCAATATTCCAATTCTAAGTGGGCCTACGGGTCGTCTAAATACCCATAAATGACCGTTATTTTTCAAAGAAAATCAACTTTCTTTTTTTGCAAATTTGAGGATAGTATCTCGTAAGGGATACAAAACTATATCACCACTACGAGTTTGAGCCCAATTGCTCCATTGTAAGTAAAATTAGAGCAATAAATCCCGGCTCCTGCACCAAAATTTCTACACATTTTTGTTTATAACTTGCTTCTTACAAAAACTAGACGTGTGAAATTGTTTCTGTGCGATTAAATAAAGATTTTATTTATTTCTTTGTATGGTTGTATTGTTGTATTGCAATTAAATTGTTTTTAATTAATAAAATAATTAATAAAATATTTGTAAAATTCAAAATACTCTCGTTACATTCAGTTACATTTATACTAGCGCCACCTATGCGGTGCTAGCTAAATTATAATTGTTCTTAGTAAATACACAAATCGGTTTTGTGCAATTTAAGTATTGAAAATTGTTTATTAATTAATTTTTAAGCTAAGTATTAAGTTGTTTAAATAAAATAACCACTTTGTGGAAAGTAATTCCAGCATTATTTTTTCTGACACCCATTGCTACCAATATGACAATATTAATAATCTAACACATTATTGTGGTTCTTTAATTAGCGCAATTAATTCTCGATTTATTGCTTTACTGAAATATTAAAGCAAAACAATAACGCAATATAAAGATGAGTTGAAACTCTTACAATCCCTTTTCGTAATAAAATGGTTGACAATGGTGAAGAGACGAAACCTAACCAAGAAACATTGCACTGCAAAGTAATCAAGTCCAGAAGGTCGTTATCAGTCTTGAGAAAAAGCAGGCGCAACAGAAATCGAAAGTTACGCAGAAAACGCAGCCGAGTACGCTACAGAAGAAGATTGAACACCTCTCGCTCTCTGCGAACGGATCAAATCTACGAAGATATTACAGTCTACGACATGGAGTACAATGCGGGCTTCGATGGGAATCTGCAAGATGTCGCCGAGTGGCAGTATCAGCATCAATTGTCTTACTGGAAATCACGTGCGATTAGCTTGGAATATGAAAACAAAATGCTACACAAACAGATCCGCGATGCATACGCACGACAGATCGCCGAATATGCGGAAGGTAAAAAATGTATTGAAGAAAATACCGGTGAGGAGCAAGACGAGGTAGAGGAACATGAACATCCAAGTACCGTTGAAAAGCAGCGTGAAATTGAAGCTGCGAACGAGCTGTTGAAACCGCCGAACGAGGATGTGATGGAAAAAGTTAGGCAGGATAAGAAAAAACAATTGTATGGTACGACCGCACCGAAAATCATTGGAATGGAGACCGCCGTTCAATTAAATTACAATTATAATGTAGATAAACTTAAGCCGGTCTATTGGCCGAACTTACCTCTGAATTTGTAAGTCCCGCATTCCTTTATTATTTATATACACTTATTAAACCTATTTTTACAGCATATTTGTTTATATAATTTTGACCATACGCTCCGTAAATCCTTTTTATTACACCTATATCATAATATGAACAAATAACACTGATTTATGGATCATATAATAGTTTTTCTTTTCAGCTATGCATGGTTTTACATCCGCATAGTGCAAATTTGCAATATTTTTTCATTATTTGCACTGTATGCTTATCTGGTTTTAAAACAGTGAGGTGGTGAAATCGCGAAATTATTAATTTTGTCTTTATTTATTATTTTGCAATAAGGAAAGATGCACATTGATGTTATGTAGTGGACTAATACGACCCTAATGAAGCCATATTATATCATTTGAATGTCTAGTGCTTACTGATGATCGTTGTTGCTCACTGGTGTTCATTGGTGTTCATTGGTGCTCAATGGTGGTAGCTGGTGCTCATTGGTGCTAATTGGTGCTCACTGGCGATAGCTGGCACTCTGGTACTAATTGATGGTAGCTGGTACTCACTAATGCTCATTTGTGCTCATTGGTGCTCACTGGTGCTCATTGGTGCTCACTGGTGATTTGCAGTTGTTTTCTTAATAGCATTTTGTTCACTTTGATAGCCAATGCTATTATCATTGATAATCAATACTATATAATTCAAATTGAAACTATGCATTAGAAACATTTTTGCCATCAATGTAATACAAATTCTATTTAGTTACAACTTGTGCTAAGATGTAATGTTTGTGGGATTTTCATAGAAATTCTAAATAGTGTGCGCTGTGATTGTGGTTGCTGTGCTCACTGTATTGAGTCTGCGGTTATTGTAAAATATCCCGAATATGGTAAATTTTAGAATTTATCGGTAAATCTTGACATTTATAAGGTAAACGTAGGTTCAAAAGCGTTTACGATTTTTTGCGTTTTATTATCACATATTCAGCGAAATATACAGTATTAAGTTTAATACATCGTACAGTTAAATATCATCATTCTGAATTACCTAACATGTAAATTTAATTTATTTCCTATTGTACGGATTTTTTTTTCTGTATGCAGTTATTGTGCTGATTTATTTAGATGAACTTTACGACATAATTTCATAATAGTAATAATAATCCTCAAGTCAAGCTATAAAACACAACAATATGTAGATAGTAGAAAATTTAGATAAATAATTAGTGTTTGTGTACATATCTCGTAAACATGATGCATAATTGTCTCTGTTTATTTTTGTTGGATGCATTTCATTTACTTATTTTTGCCTTCCATGTTTTTGGACAATACATACAATCTGAAGAAACTGATAGACAAATAGAATGTAATATGTAGAGATAATTTTTGCGATTCATGATTATAATTTATAAAAATTTCAAATTCTATCAGTGCAGTTCGTAAAGAACTTCCTTCAGCTGGAATAACTGCACTTAAGCAACAAGTATCACTGCAACATTTTTGTAAATGAAAATATATTATTTATTTGTTATAATTCTATTACAATAACATATTATTATTTAATACCAGGCCAGGAATTACGATAATTAATAGCAACATCACCTCTCCAAATTATCAATTTTTTTTTGAATGTAGGTTGAATAATGGCTTGCATGCACACTAATTGATGACGATACGATTCCATTTCACATTTCTTTCCTTCTTTATATTATATATATAATACGTAATTGTTCGTGTAAACTAAACAATTTATAAAAAAAACTATTTGTGTGTGTGTGTGTAATTATAAGTATTATATATCTATAGAGAGTAAAGAAACGAGAAATACATATATTAAATGATAATGATAATTTCTACCGAGAAATACTGAAAGTACTACATATGTCTACATAAATATAATTTGTTGCAACATGTGTATGTACTGTATGTGTAGACGTTGAGATTTCGCGCTCGGCATATGTGAGAAAAAAATGTATAGTATTATTGAAAAGTGTATATGTATAGACTTTTTCTATTACGCAACACCGCTCATTGATGTATTACGCTTTTGTTTCAGGTGTGATATAAATTGTGATGGTGATGGATTAGCCTGCACGTTAATTGACAGTAATGGCATAAATATTTTGGTAAGTTTTTTTTTTTTAATTAAATTACGGAGCGAATATCTCTCGCTCGCAACACAGTTAGAGAAGATCTAAATAATATACCAAGAAGAAGATTGTAAAACAGGTGTAACTAATCAATCACAACAATCTATGTATATACCGGATATTGACTTAAAATCTTGAATAATGTGATCTTATTAGCAATGTAACAATATATTCCTATATATGGTTAATTGAACACTGAAAAAATATTTTTTTATTAACTATTTAGATTTTGCTCTTTCTTCTATGTATTAGTAACATTCATTAAAATATTATTAATGGATCAACAATTTTAAAATGTTCAAGGCTTAATTAAATAATTTGTGTGTTGAATACGAAACGCACATTCGATGAAGCGATGGATGGATGGATGAGGAATAAACGCCACAGATTTTTCGTTTTCTTTTTTTTTCTTTCAATTTATTTATGCGACCGTTAAAGCAACATAAATATTTTGTAAAGGCGTAAATCATGTTCTACATTACCAGTCACACATTGACAAATAATCGTACAATATATACGATTTATTTATGAAATTTAATTTATTGCAAAAACGCAAGGAAGCTTTTTACTAAAACAAACACGATGTTTATAAATAATGTTTTTAAAATGGTAAAATACATTAGTTATTATATGATGTGCTGTTGTTTAAATGGTCAAGCGTTTTTATAATTGTAGGACTATTTTTTAATAATCGTCGGACGTTTTTATAACAACTAGGGTGATTTTTAATATTGTTAAGCGTTCAACGATCATAGAGTACGACGTCATCGCATCTGCTTTATACCTGGTTTTTGACATCCTTATCACTAAACGATGTTTATTCGATTTCAACGAAGGTTGTTTGAAGACGTACTCATTCTATAAGCGTTCACGTCTATTGTCCGTTAGCTTAAATTTATTTATCGTCGCGAAAGTGTTTAATAATTTTGTTGTGCACAATTTTAGGCCGTTTTTAATTGCTGTACATTTTGTACGTTTGTTTAATTTCCGAGATACATTATGGCATCAAGAAATTGCACTATTTTAGACGGTTTCTCATCGCTCCACCTCGTCCCAAGAGCTGGATGTGTGTTTAATCGCCCAGACATATTTATGTAAGTTGCAATCTATGCATAATTTTTGTGATATGCGTAATTAAATCGTCTTTTTTTCTTATCAGACGCTTTTTAATCGTTGTAAAATCATTGAATATTTTTTAGTCATTCAGACACATTTTATTTACTGTTTTGTATTGTGCAGGCGTGTAATTTAGCGAATTATTTCGTAAATCATTCCATATGTTTTCTATATTTATTGTTTATTGAAAGTAAAATGCGTGGAAATGCATTATCTATAGATAAAATAAATTAGAATGTAGAGATTTTCCAACGTTGGTGTAGGTAATTGAATTATGTTTTGTTTCTATTGCCAATTAGCGTTATTTAAGCGTTTTTATTATATATTATCTTGGCAATTTTTAAATAGTTATTGCACATTTTTTTCCTGGGCGGTTTATATCTTAAAATTTTAGCATATTTTTATATCTTACACACTCAAATTATTTCATAAACTATTATTGCATATATTTCTTTATTTATTATGTGGAAATGCACTATAGAATAAATAAAATAAATTAGGATGTGGAGATTTTCCAACGTTGGTATAAATAATTGAATTATGTTTTATCTCTATTGTCAATTAGCTTTATTTGAGTATTTTTATACCAGCTTGACAATTTTTAAATAGTTACTGCACTTTTTTTGTTCGTGTGCGGTTTTTGTCTTAAAATTTTAGCATATTTTTATATCTTGTGCACTCAAATCATTTCGTAAACTATTTATGCGTATTTATGCGTATTATGTGCATTACACAATAGATAAAATAAATTAGAATGTCGATATCTTCCATCATTGCTTGCGAATTGAATGATGTTTTTCTCCATTTTCAATTACGCCGTACTATTTGGTTGCAGCGAAATAGGAAAATGGAATTTCTTATACGTCTATCTTTTTACTGGGATATTAAAATATTTCAGCCGTTGCATAGCTGGTGCGTTTAAATATATATTGCAAATAAATATGCGTTAAAATGCTAAATAAGTTAAATAAGTGTTTTTAGCAAAACTAGAAAATAAATCTTAACTATACATTCGATAAAAAATATCAACCAACATAAATTCTATAATTATTATTGCAATTATATTAATGGATTAACACATTATAGTTAGCTGCAATTATTTATTGTTTCAAATTAGTGTAAAATTACTCGCAGAGTTAATTGCAAATTGAAAGTGTCTGCTGTAGTGCTGTGATGTCAAACACAACACACACACTATACCTCTTATATTATAATTAATTATTTATTTATTTATTATACAATCTATATGAAAAAATGATATAAAAAATCTTGCAATTTTTGAATTGCAATCATTCTCGTGGCGATTTATTTATTAATGTGTGCCACGATCAATAAAATTAATAATAAATTATGAGTCAGTTAGCGCGCAATTTGCATAAATTCTTAGCGCTAGCGTTTAAAATGTATATATAAAAAGATGGAAGAAAAAATAATTTCAATCCCTCCATTCTATGTCTTATTGTAACAACGTTATTATGTTCGAAACGAAAATAATAGCAATCGCGCATAATGTATGCAAATGTCGTCGAGCGATAAAATTTCAGCTTTTGTTATTTAATTAATCGTCGGTTAAATGTGTTTTTAATTATAATTTATACAATTTGAATAATAAATTTTTATGTGCGTTAGAAAATATAATTTAATTATAATTTCTAATCGCTTTTCGTTAGGGCCGTCTTACATACCACACCCCATAAAATATACCGAGTGTCACTAAAATGA
>JARJDW010002715.1:0-89393 GCA_030264715.1 Adinopsis sp. GC000173
ATGTGTTGTTGTAAATAAAGCGTTGTGTCGAGATTATGGACTCCGATAAAAAAGCGCGTAAATGACTTTTACACATATTTGACTAATTTTAAATAATCGGTTTGATTAAAATTTAAGTCAAATGATATAATTAGGAAATTTAGGAGAGCGGCCCACGCGCGCTGAACAACGAAATTTGTAATTAATGTCGATGGTTATTTATCATCATGATTTTTATGATACTATAAATGTAAGCTAATTTACATTAAATTGTTATTTTCTTGACATGTAAATTTACATATTTTTTTCTCAATATTTGGTTTATGATAATTTACCACGTAATTTAATAAATGAGCCGTTAAAAACTTGAAAGTGGCGCTTGTTCAATTTTGCCATTTTCAGATAATTGTCTGTATTTTTGTTTGCATTATTTCGAAATAATTACAATTTTGATATTTACTTAACGAGTGCAAAAAATGACCGTTTATGACATGAAACACTCCCGATTTGTACGTGTAATGTCATGTAAATTGTAGTCGAATACATTAAGATAGCAATAAAAATGTAAATTGATTTTAGACAGCAGATATACAAATATTTTGGCAACTTAAAATGATATCAGTTATGTCTGTAATAATGTGAATAATACTTTGAAATCTTGTCGAAATAAAATTGCCATTTATCACATTTTTAACTATGTTATAAAATAGCTTCCTTTTTCAACACCTCCAACTAATTACAATATTAAAGTATTTTAGCAATTAAATGTCTAATGTAAAGTTACAATTACAAAGTTAGCTTTTAATACATCACTGCAAATAATTATTAAGGGTTTTCAGTAATGATTCGAAGTGAAAAGTATGTCTTTACTAATAAAAAATGGTATTTTATTTAATAGTTACGTATCTGGCAATCCTATTTATTGCAGTTTGAAGATGGACTATCTTTAGAGTTATCCTTAACCATAATTATGTGAATAATACATTTTTATGCGAATACAGTCGGTGATTGTTGATAAATTTAATAACTTCTCTGAAAAAATCTATATTTCATCAAGTCTTCTTTTTTATGTAAAACAAACACGCTTTTTTAATAAATATAATATACTACCTTGGGGGGTGAATTCGTAACGATTGTTTTCATGGTTCTACGCTCTTCAAACCATCTTTATGATATTAGGAAATCACATAATATACCGGCTTACATCATTTTCCAAAATACAGTGCTGCTGTGCTCGAGTAAATTAATAATTTTCTAGGAAATAAATAAGGAATTTTGTAAAAAAAACATGCTTTTTTAGTTAGTTTCTAGGGATTGAATTGGATACGAATATTTTCACAGTTGTTCAATCCATCTTTAACAAATCAAATGTTATACTTACGTCATTTTTTCTATTCAATCGATGCAATTGTTTATGTTTTTATTTCAAAGTTTGTCTTGGCGCAAGTGAGTTTGAAATTGCTTGCCAAGTTTGATCAACTATGGCAAGTTTAAATAAAATTGAAAGTACTATCCATTTATTTATTTGTTTTATTGCGAAAGCGAGAAGATAGCAATAGCTGCTGCTATTTTACTTGCACTACAAATATTCACGCGTCCTTGACATATCGTAACGAATTTATCTCCTTACGCTATCTTTGAAACACAAAAAACAATATTGGAATTTCAACTCACTCAACACTTTTCCATTACTCATAGAAATTTCGCGTTTCTTCGATCAATATGTATTTATAAAATAGAATGTTGCTCTTTTACTACAAACACGCAAAATTTCAAAGCGGTAAAATATTTCGGCAATTATCTATTTTTGCGTGCAGTAACTGAGGATAGAGCCGAGTCGTTCAACCAATCAACAAAGCGATTTGTTTTATTTTCGGTGGATTTACGCGGTTTTCCATCACAACTATTTTTACTGCAGAACTTTCACGATCATGTTCCATGATGAGTAATTCGATCGTTGTGATGGCAAATAGCGGGAGATTTTGCGACGCGAATGTAAATTCCATCCGAGACGACAGAGCTTTTTTACGAATGGATCATAAAACCGTCCAACAAGTATATGGATTACTCACTTGTTGTTGATTGCAATTTGCTATAAAACAATAGAAATGATCAATTTTAAGATGAAAAATTCTTAAGATATTTAAGCCTAGACGTCTCATACAATATATTGGTAGTTAATAAGACGTAACAACTAATTGATATTGAAAAAATTTAAAGACACATTATTAACTGAATTTTGGAAGTCTTTAATATTCTATTCAATAAAATAAAGTTCTTAGTATAGTTTTACGTACTAACGGTTAGGCTAGGTAGTCTATAAGACGCACAAACTGTATAATATTTTTCCAATTTAATTCTTGAGTAGTAAAGCCTCCTTCCATAACAATGCCAAAACGCCAATCGTCAGATAATTATTTACATCATGAGTTATGAAAAGTCTAACACAGTTTGACGAGGATGATTTGTAAAAATGAACCGAAGTGCGAGATCAAAGAGACTCTTCGAAACGAAATTATTTAAATGATTTTATCCAATTCCATGCAATTCTAGTTAAATATCAACACGTATTTGTACTAATTTCAGTTTTAGAATCAAAAAGCCTTGCCGGTTTTTGGAAACAATTTAATATTGATAGCAAATTGATGACAAACTTAAGTGCGTAGGTACTTGTCGATAAGTAGTGATGAGTAATTTTGTGATTGATAGGCCTGATAATGTTTACAGATTTTTCTGCCATTTAGGATGAATCAATTTCAAATGCATAAACAAAATTATATAAACTATTGCAAATAGTGTGAGATTACAACAGCATTAATCATTTCTATAATAGAAAATTAGAATTTAATTAAGAATAAAATATTAAAATTAAAACGTATTTTGAGGAAATGATTTATCTCAGTCCATTTGCTGGAAAATGATGAATGAATCCGAAGTCATATTAACTTGTAAAAGTACTACTACTATTTAATGAAAAACAAGCGATAATTTCCGATGAGTAATTTTATCGCTAATAAAACAGGATAGCGCCACGGAGGTTTTGCTGCTTGCTACAATTTAGAACTCGGATAGAAATTCAATCCGAGACGATTTTTTTTCGCGTATATGCGTCATGAAACAATCCAACAACAACAAAGTGTAAAAATACTTGCATTTATTGCTAATTATAAAATTGTGATAAAATACGTAAACGGAGAAAAACGCACATACACGTTCGCAACATACAATTGCTATAAAAAGTCGTCGTCTAAAAATATTTAAAGCGACGCGCGTATAATAAAGCAAATGAAATATGCTAATCAGAAAATTCAAATGAGTTTTTTGGATGTTTAGTTGCCGCAATAAAACCCTTTTTGCAAAAATGAATTTATCAACACCATCAATAAAGTATATATATATTAATGAACATATGGTGTATATGTACTCATACTGCACTCGTTGTTGGTGTTAAAGTTGAAAAGGCATACGTATTGATTTTTGATGTACAATATTTAGGAGCAAACAACAGAGCCTCGGCGAAGGTATCATTAGCGCCAATTCCTTTTGATTGCACTAATTCTTTGTTGGGAAAGTTGTTTTCATTAACAAAACGGTTAATGAGCGCGCCCGCCTTTTGCGCGCACATAATTCGATTATATCATTAATAGATATATACGCATTTTAATTTGAATAGAATAGTTTTGGCGTCATTAAAAGTTGAACGCTAGTTGAATTTAATTTTCAAATTAGTTGTCTAATCTATATGCAGTGCCGGATTTCTACATAAAGTAAAACTGTAGTTCAGGGCGTTGTATTTAAAAGGGCCTCACATGAAAAATGTGCCACAAACAGAAAAAATAATGCTTTGTCTAAGAATATTGTATATTAATTATAATAAACCAAATACAAAAATCTTTTTATTACATTTAAGCACGACCTTGCGGTTTTTAAGTGATTTCAAAGCTGCCTAGAGGAATTTACAATTAGTGTTTAGTTCATGTTGGTTTTTCCTCCCGAAAACCAAATTTTAGATGAGAAATCTAATGGTAAACCCTGTATTGTCTACTATTAGTACAAGAATAATTTCAAAAATTGTCCAAAGAACCTCCTTCATCATATGAATAGTGGCAGCCTTTTTAGCCGTATTGTACATCAAAAATATTCATTTATCTGTCCACAAATGTCCACTCTAATTAAATATTCAGCAAAAAAGGCACACTTAACTGTATGAAATAAAAATGACATCGATTAATCTTCTGTATACTTGTGACATCGTATTTATGAAACTAGAAATATTTTAGCTTAGCGCCTCTTTTCTTCTAGATTCAAAATGTGCACTTTAATATATCCAAATGTCCACTCTAATCAAATAGCTGAAAAAAACACGCACTTAATCTTCAGTGCTATTTTACTTGTCACACTGTCTTACCTTCTAAACTCAGAACTATCTACACAAGTTTATTGGTTTAATTACATTGTGTTATCGTTTTGTTTCCAGGTGGTGAAACGCAGGAAACGCAGAAAAAGAAGGGCTTCTTCAAGAGTTTATGGAAACGATCACGCCACTACTCGCTGGAGCAACAATAATAGTAAGGAATGGAAAATCACAAACGGCACACATATTATGATTTGCAGCAGCAGCAGTAAGCAGCTCGTCATCGTCCTTTTTCTTTTCTCTCCTCATTTCCCTTTTTTACAATATATTTCGTTTCGATTTAATTACGTATGTATATGAATGACTAACCATGGTAGTATTAAGCAGGGATACCGAAATTGAATTAAGTACCATCCCTCCAGAAGAAAAAATAGATGTAGGGAATAATTAATAATTTATTTCTAATCCACCATACACAAAACCGTGTGTAATGACCCGCGATAAGGTAGGTTTCTATTCTGATCGTAACAACTAGATATTGTTTATACTTTTATTAATGATTTTTGAGAGGTTTTTATTGATTAGAAGCTAAAATATCCTTCCACTTTTTATATCGAAATTTTTCGTAATTAAAGAAGATATCAATTCGAGGTGCGTTCGTATTACTACAAAAGAAAGAAGAAATAAATAAATGCTGGGGATTGTTGCAGTTGAGAAAACGATTTTAATTCTTTCCGTGAATTTGCGCAAAGTTGTGTTGTTATAATTCGCTTTATTTTTTCGTATTTCCTTCTTTATTTCATCTCTTCTTCTACAACATTTAAAGTGAAGAAAAAATATTAACTGCATCAACATTCCCATTGAGGCAAGTTGTTTGATTTCGAGATCAGGTTTGTTATATAGGAGAGCAATGAACTCCTCCTATTTATATATTATACACTCATACAACATTTTTGGGTAATTTTTGTGAAAATTTTAAACGAAATGAACAAAACAAAAAAAAGATAGGAAATAAAATCGTCCAATTTATTATATCGGTGAAATCGACGCACATTATAAAACCGACTGCCCTTTTTCAATGGAATTGTCAGAAACTTATTAATTAGTATTAAAAAAAATCTAAAAATAAAAAATTGTTCGTCATAAATTTTATACCAATCCTTTTTACTAATCTATTAATTAGTATTAATTATATAAAAATTATTTCCAAATGGATTGTTTTTTATATATAATATACATAAAGAAAATAAAAAAATATATGATAGTTATAAATAATGAATAATAATCCATGCTGGAAGATATTTTTTATTTGAATGCTAAACACTGAAACTGCGTCGAAGATTCATCAACCGAATATCATTATTTCAAAATTCGAAATTAATTTTTCGATTAGTATGTAAATTTATCGTTGTTGATGAATTTTCCTCGACTTCAAATTATGTAAGTTCACACTCTATAATAACCCATAGTTCACGTGTACTCAACAAAAAAAAATAAAAAAAAAACGACAACACTAACACTGACCTTTTATACAAATATTAAAAAAGAAATGAAAGCGAAAAAAAAATCATCACAATGGTTCCAGTAGAAAATAAATTGTAAAAATCACGTTATATAAATAAAAAGAATGAAGGCTTCAAACAAAAAAAAATTAAATAATAAAAAATACTTTTTCAATGTTCACAAATAAAGTGCCCCAATTTTGTATTTAAAATGAAGAAAATGGAGAAAAAATTATACGTAGTTGATTGTAAAACATAAAATATCCAATTACTGAACTAAAATAAATGAATGAAATTGTACGCTATTTATTATTCATAAATATTTATGTAGAAATTAAAATGCGCTAGTTGATGTTACTTTTTGTTTATTTTTTCTATAAATAACACACTTTTAGTTGATGTTGTTTTATATATATATAATTAATAATTTATTATTTTGTGCTCGTAGTTCTAATTTTAACACCAATATATTGTTGTTTTATTTTTTATTATAATTTTATTTTGTTGATGTAGATTTGTACAGGGATTGTAGTATTATATGTGTATTGTATATTTTATTATTTGTAAAAGTATGTTATGATATATTGTAAATATTAATAAAAAAATGCTTCTTCTCAGAGTAATATTTAATATATTCTTCTTCCCGATTCTCCTCCTCGACGCTGGCTCTTCAGCTTGAACGACTACGCCCTACAGACGCGATCGATGCGGCGTCGAGTTACGTATGTGCCGGGTAATGAACCCTTTTGTCAACTCCTAAGTGAAATATAGTTTTTGATAAACTCTTACCTCCCATATAATAATAAAACACACTCTCCTCACACACATACTGATCACCACCACACCAGCAGGAATAATTGAAAAATAAAATAACTTTTATATAATACAAATTTATTATGTTCTTATTTTTAGACACAATATCCCTTGCGAAACTTTTTAATATATATCAGAGAAAGAACTTTACAAAGCTAAAAAATAAACGTTTTTTGTATTGAACAAAATACGAAATAAGAAATTATATACGTCCCATGGACAATCTGAGCATTTTTTACGCGTTACAACATTATTACAGTTAGCATATACAATGAATACAATAAATAATTTTTTTTTTCATTCGAATCGCTTCAGAGGGACTTTTGTGGTTAAAATGCGATATGATTGGTGAGGATATTATGTAATATAGGTGTATAGTAAGGATAAAAGACGATGGAATACTGGCTAAACACATTAGCAATAATATATCACAAATATAATTAAAAAAAAGAAATTAAATGCAGCAGTGTAATATATAAACCAGTGCGTAAAAAATTCGTTTTAAACTTGTATCAAATATCACCAATCAAAAGCATTTTCATTTTCCTTAATTGTAAATATATTTTATAATTGTATAAAAAAAGAAATCATAAAGCAAATAGCGTATTTTTGTTGTTGTTTTCCAAACAGAAAGAAGTAGTACACAAAAATCTTACCAAAATTATGAAGACACCTTTTTCTTTCTTACATCTACACGATTTTGTGCTTTATTATTATTTGTTTTTAGGTTAAATTTATCATAACGTTTGTTTTTTTGGCAAATTTAGGGTAAAATTTTTGTTAATTTTGAATATGTGGAAAATAAAGGAATTTAAAATCACTAGAGTGTGAAATAAAGAAAACCAGCGGGACTAGAGATTTTTTTTATTAAAAACCCTAACTGTAAGTTTTCAGTATCAAATATGTTTTAGAGATAGCATTGATATAGAAATAAGCCAACAGGAAATGCTTAAATAAGATACGTCGCACTAAAAAATATAATCTAATTTCATAATTAATTAAAAAAAACAACTGAAAAAAACATTTTTTTACAAGTAGATCATTTTATAAGCATCCAACTTATGTGTTTCATTCATTATAATTGTAACTTATAAAATATTCCACTGAATTTATTACACTGGATTGATGTTCTTAAAAATTTATGTAAAAATGTTTATAAAGAAACAATATTTTTTTCCCGACATCGAAAACTTTTTATGTTGTTGCTTGTTTGGTTGTTGTATATATTTATAATTATGAAAAACGCACTCGATATACACAATGCTGGTTCGCTGTTAATGAAAAAACAAAATACAAAATTTTAATAATAGTAGGTTATGTTGCCGCATTGTTGACGATGAAGCGGCGATCGCACTATCTGAAACAAACGAAAAAACAACGAATTAATCACTTTCGTTGCGCTACACAACAGCAAAATTGCAATAAAAAAATCCGTGTGAAAAAATAAAATAAACACGATGGTTAAGAAAAAAATGAAATCTATATTATATGCTTTAAATATACATAATTATCAAATAATTACAAAAAATTAAAAAAAATAATAAAATTAAATCAGTGTTTTCGGTTAAATTATAACACCATAGATTGCCATAATAATTTGAAGATGAGAAATCAAATCGATGGATGAATTAATTTTTATATGCCTGTGTATCAATTATAATTCAGTTAATTTTTGATCAGAGATTAAAAATGTAACGCCTCACCTCTAGTATCCGCAGGTAATTAGGTAATCACCCAACTTTTCTACGACAGACGCCGCTTGTTGAGGTTGGATAGGATCTTCATATAAGGAAACTACCACAGCTGCAACAAAAAAATTAATGGGTCAATATACGTGTGTGTTAAAAATAGATTTTTGCATTAACGCCAAGTGTAAATTTTTGATACACTTTAAATATATATATATATTAATCAACGGCCTAAAAAAATATGTTGTATGCTAAATTTACCGTCACTGCGAGTAGTACGTACTACTATAAAGTCGGTTAAAAATTTTCCAAATTGTTTTGCAATACACGGTCGTGTAAAATGAATATTTTTAGACGAAAATGATGATGAAAATACGCGCTGTTGAAATGGATGGAGTTTAAATATAGCAAATTGGGCGATGAAGTAATTTATTACTTATTGTATTTAAGCCTTCAATTTGCATAACTAAAGAGATTTGTATTGTTGGGGACCGCCTTGGAAAAATTTATAACATTCGCATATCGATAATTCTTCTCATATACATTAATAAATGCAAACTTTAATGATGAATAATAAAATATGTAACACGGCAAAAAAAACTTGTTTTTATATAGACGTACAACAAGATATGTACAAGTATATCAACAACGACACACCCAAAAAATTGTACATACATATTATATAAAAAATTTCCCTGTATAGTCAATGTCAATAAATAATTAAAATTATTATAATAAGCGAGGAAACTTTTAATGTATCATATATAAAGTACGTAGCAGTTAATTAAACAGAATTAAAGTGTCTATGGGCATAAAGTATTTTCATTTTTTTATTGTTTTATATTATTACTTAATAATATGTAAAACCTTAATTTGCGTATTTTTATGTATGTACACCCACTACAATAAGAAAATATTTATGAGAGAGTGGAAAAAATAACAATACTTCCACTGTGTATGGCAACGTTTTAATTTTTTATTTAAAATAATCTAACTGTTTATATACTATTTGCATTATGAAAACTTTTAAGAGTTGCCTTGTTGTTATATTTTGATTACAAGTACATTGCGCCAGAATAATAATTCTTCTATTTAAATTGTTAATTAAGAAGAAAAAAAGATTGAAATGTTTTAGTAAAAATTAGATTTTTATTGCTCCCATAAATATTCCATTTTATGATTTATTTCTGACAGCCATATAATTATAATTTCATTATTTATTAAAGGCTATAAATTTATTGTTTTCGCTAATATGAATTTCAAATGTTTACATTAAAAGCGATTAACACAAAAGCTGGAATTGAAAAATGAAATTATTAAATCGATAACTTGCACACAAAGGTAAGTGTTGTTGTATTCAAAGCAATACACTCGAAAATGACTAACATACATTTTTATTTCAAGAAATGTAAATACGCACCGTGCCAAAAAAACATAATTAGGTCCGAGCAAATGATTAATTTAATAAATTAAGGCAACGCGATATTAATGGATTTTTATGTGTCGTTGAATTTAAACAAAAGTGACGCGGCAATATTTGCGGTGTTTTATAACTGATTGCGTTTGGTTATCTTTAATTTAAAATATATCTAAAAACAATTAACAATAAAGAATATTTTTATTATTATTATTTGCTAAAGAATAATGAAAGCACTTCACTGTTTTTTATCTTTATATAAAAATACATAAAAAATGATTATTAAAATTACAATTTATACGCGTGTCAAACTAAAACAAAAAAGCCAAAATGAAAATCGTAGATGCTTTGAGCAGCAGATGCAGAAAGCATAAAAAATTTGAATAAAATTTTTGTTTCTGCATAATTACTAGGCGGTCTGGCAATTACAGTTTCTATTCAAAACATAGCTTTTATCTACTCTAAATGTTGAATGAGTTTTTTTTGCATCAAAGCAGCGATGAATAGGAATTTGTAAAATCAAATAAGCGACGCATTTGTCTACAGCAAATAAAAGGAATTTGCTAGAAAATTTTCTTTTTAAAAACAACTCTACAGCAATTTGAGGCCAGCTGTACAAAGTTGTATTGTAAGAAATCAATGTAAGTACATGAATGATTACTAATTATTTAGATTTTCTCATCACGTATTTTACGTTGAAATGATAGAGAGCAAGATGTAATAAAAGAAGTCTTATAATAAAAAAAATTCAACTTTTTTACGTTTTAATGAAAAGGTCATGGGGAATTGATTGTACGATTAAACGTCTATATGCAAAAGCAAAACAACAGTGCGAGTGAGCGCGAATCAAATGAACGAACGAAAAAAAATGCAACGTTGTTGTTATAAATGTCAATACGTATACTATATATACACATCGTTGTCCTTACATTGTGTTGTTTTCATGCAATGTACGCCGACCTTTCCAAGTTTGCATCGAATAACACGATCTGTCCCGGATAAATATATGTAACGATTTCCAGCTAAAGTAACTCCTGAGGATGCTAAGATATCTTGTTTATCGAAACCCTGTACGAGTTTGGCAAGCTCTTCTTTTGATACCTAGAACAAACAATAGAATTTTTTAATTGGATCAATTTTAAATAAATTTATTAGTTTTATTTCCAGCGCACACAAATGAATGATTGATTGACTTTTAATCACGCCTCACATTTTAACATAATCGATAGCGCAGAGGTGTGAACGTACAACATTAATATGTTGTATTTTAATTATGAAAATGTAATTTATTTTATTCGTTATTTTGTGTGGTGTATAAATTGGATGTCTATAGGCAAAAACCACAAAAAATGGCATTAACATTCTTTAGACTAGAATCTTTTATCGCTTAGAACAGTGGATCTTAACATTTCTCATCGTTTCAATTACTGTAGTTAACCCTCAATATAGTCAACTATGATATCAATTTCTTTTAAGTTGCTTCTATATAAAATATAGAATTATGAAATGTATACTGTGTTACTCTATTTTAAGTTTATTTTAGACTTAAAAATACTTCTCAACAATAAAGAAAGTATTTCTTTTCATTAAATCTCACTTTGAAGCAAATAACAATAAAGTAACAAAATATAAAATGTGACTAGACCGTAGACTGTATTGTATTTTTTTTAAATGTTTTCTTAAGTTTTTAAAAAGTTTGCCTAAAATATTGTTAGATTTACACAAAACTCTTTGACAAAATGTCTAAGAACTTAAAAAAGTGAAAAATAATCGCATTAGATTATTTTAACAACACTATTCAAATATGTAGAAGTGCTGTTGAACAATAAATAATATTACACTGCGTGGCGCCAGGGCCCACGATTCTCTAAAGTGGATTATGTTCACAACCCCCCTTTCTTCTTTATAATTCTATATACCTTGTATACATTGTCATCAAAGTGAAAATTTTTAATATTCTAAATGAAGGAAAAATATTTTGTTTAATCGTGCAAAATTTTAATCCCTTTGGTTCAAATTTGAACAACCACTGACTTAGAAGTACCAAAGTGTTTCGATTAAAAAAGAAACATAGATCAATTATTGACACTAATTGAATGTTCCACGATTAAATAAACCAATTTATTATTAGTCGTACATTTTTATTGAATTATTCAATCTATTTCGTCCAATGATTTATTTACTTCTATATTTCATAAATAATACACACCGCTAAATTGTTGATATTCTACTAATACATACTAACAATGCATTTATAAATAAATCTTGCTCACACACATTTTTTAATCATCAATTAATTTAAGTCAAGGTAATTGCACGCTTAATTCTTGATATCAGGTGCTATTTTAAAAGCATGATGCTACGTAAGAAATGGAATTTATGATAAATTTGCATTAGAACTTTGCAATTAGTCAGGCAAAGGGTGATTTTTTTCATTTAAACTCCCCTAATTAAAGCACTTTTTATTTTTAATCATCATCCTGTTTTAAGTTTAAATTAAAAAGCGCCATCTTTTGAATTGCGTTGTTGTTTTAAACAATTATTTTTTTTTGGATGCGTAGGAAATGGTAATAATTAATCACCTGTTGTTGCTTACACGGTATAAATCAATGAGCAATTTCCTTCGATTTAGATAGAGATTAGTATGCAGAGTCGATAAAGAAAGCGATAGTTTTTATGTCTAGGTCATTATAGAATGTTCATTCATATGAGTCACTTCATTGTCACGTAATATACAACATCATCAACATCGCCATCATTTCATTTTTATAAAAATAAATGAGTATGCATATTAGAATGCATCATTCTCTAGAAATTTGCTACTTCGTACAGCGCACACGTGAATGAAATATTTCTATCGGCTGAAACAAAGAAGAATTAATACGTAAAAATAGCGGATTTGAGATATTTCAGCCGACGGCGAATATTTTTAGCTTTCAAGAAATCTAATCGCGACATGATTCCTAAAAGATTCAGAGAGAAAGATTTTTGCAGTTCGCAAAGAATTTCAAATTCTTTTTAATGCTTCGTTGAGTAACTTAATAAATGTATTTATTAGAAACCTATTTTTACATTCAATTAATGTTTGTAGCGATATTTCACCCACTTCGTCAATAAATAATCTAAACTGCCTAAAAAACAATTTCTGGAAGTAGTTTGAGAAATTAAAATGTTGTAATTTCATTTTTATTACATCCTGTGCGAAACTATTAAAATAAATAATCTGAAACAAGGCTGCTTGGTAAATTAATTATAAATGAAGTGGAAAATCGCATTAGTTGCACACACATACAATAAAGACACACACACACACTCAGAAAAATATCTAATTTTGATTTATTAAGCTTTAATAACGCACACAACACTATGATAAATTATTCATATACACACGTCCATTTTCTCATTCTAATTAATCAATTTTCAATATTCACGACCAAATTTGAATTTCCATCCTGGCTGATTTAAAATTAAAATAATGATAATTTCCACCTAAATACCGCTCAATTTTTCTTTCATTTTCCAAGCCACATTGCATGAATTAAATTGCGTATGAATCACATGCTTCTATATTTATCCATCGCCTCTAACACACGACACAAATGTAAATTTGCTACATGGTTGAAACAACTGCATATTCAAATTCAACTTTATTTCGTTTTATACTATGTTTTCATTTTCTTCTCTCCCTCCAATGTGTAGCCAAAATAAAATTCTCAATCGCTAAATATAGACACATTTCGCTATATTTAAATAATATTATTTTTTAATAACATAATTAATACTTTCTACATTACTATGCTAAAAATTCAATTTTATTATTATTTTATTTATCATGCTTTAATGATTCTAGGAATTTGTTGATGTATCCGACAATATCTTATTTCGATAAACGAAAGCATAAAAATTGTTTAATAGTGAATGTGCATTTTTGCTGTAATGGAACGTAAAACAATGTGAAGCAATTATGTTTTTTCTCTCTAAATTAAACTGCCATATATATAATAAAAAAAATATATAGCTAATGTTTTAATTCGATGAATTTTAATTGAACTCTGATAATTAAGCGTTAATTAATTTTAATTTAGCGAATTGGCTGAAACAAATTAAATTAAAAGTGGTGCAATAAATTATTTAAACAAATTAAAAATATAATTAAGTTTATTCAACTTTATATCAATTTGAAAAAAATTCTTGACAAAATTGCTTCAAACTTACGTCGTATTACGGTTTTAAAGTTTGAAAGTCGAAAAAATATGTACTACCTACATGCATTTGCAGAAATGTAATTTAATTTGCATCATGTATTTTACTTTTTCATTTCACTTAAAATAGCGGGTTCGTGTAAAATAAAAATATTCCAAACAAGTGTGTTTATAAATAAATTATTTAAATTAAATAGGATTCCAAAAATATGTATTGCATATCTTAAAAAAATTGATGAAATTTGCTATTGCATTAAGCGCAGAATTTTCAATTTCATAGTTAATCTCCGGAGCTTAGATGAGACAGTAATTATTAAAAATCGTTGTAAATGTATTGATATTTTAAAGTAACTTAATTTCAATAGCAATTTAAGGTCTAAAACATTTGACTGGCAATTGAATACCCGGTCCTGAAGATATTCACAATTTCCAACTTTATCTCCTGCTACAAATTGCTTTAATAGAAATGATTATAAAGCAGCGGCATTAATAATTTTCTAGAATTGTTTGTAATTTTAATTCGTTAATAGCTACATTTTTCCACACAAAGTCGACTGATAATTAACGACTACTTTTAAGCAGAATCGTATTTTCTCTCATGTTGTCAGATATATGTATATATGTTAAAAAAGCAATTAGGGGCTTTAAAACAGTCAAAGCACTCCTTCTTTATGACATAACCGGCAGGTGAGAACCCATCAAATGCCACCCATTTTTAACCCTACTTCGTTTTGCGTGCATGTGCAAGATAATAAATTCTCAATACAATATAATATAATACTGCTCATTTCTAAGCATTGAAGTAAGTAAGTAGTCAATCAATTAATTAATTAACATTATTTTAATCAAGCACTTAATAATAATCATATTGTTACTTTCTAATCGTATCAACGTGTTGTTAATTGAACATAAACCATTACTGTTAGAGCGCAACCAAAAACAAGAACATAAATAATCATCAAACAGTAATCACTAAACACGCACATTTATTATAATAAATGCATAAGTTTATATGTATTGCAATTTTCCATTCGTTTGCATTAACATAACACTTTCTCGATTTTTTCCAGTTGTGCGCTAACAAAACGGAAAGAAAGATGCATGTGCAGATGTAAGAGAGAATAAATGGTAATAATGTTGTTGTGTGTGTAAGCAAAACCGTTTACTTTTTTCCAGCGTTACATTGCGACGATCTGCTGGTTTAGAAAGTAAGTCGTTTGTTCAGTTTTAAACGGTGCTGTTGCTGTTACTGAGTATCGACTCATTGTGAGGAACGAGATCAAAAACGTCGTCGTCTGCACAAATAAGTAATTGCAATGCCATGGCATGATGTAGAACAAGGTCGAGTTCTTGTTAAGAGGCAGAAATGATCTTTTTAAACATTTAATTATTTAATTTTCGCTGAATAAACAATACGATTTGATGTGGCACACCACATGATTCGACATGCCAATCACATTTAAAATCCTAAAGCGATATTTAAAATATACTATAATTTTTATCAAATTGAAAGAAAGCCGGGCTGCGGCGGTATTTTACGGCAAAATCTTCTTAAACAAAGTCTATTACGTTAAAAATTGTATTCCACCCCATTTCATTTCACATTCTTTGCATTCAAATAACTTTGCGATGATAATCCTAAAAGCAGCTACCTTGCAAAAATTTATTTAGCGTATTTGTTTGGTTTGGCTGCTCCGATAATAGCACGCACGAATGACGGACAGACCTACAAACAAGCAAACAAACTTCTTCAAATCATATTTTATGACATATCAACGTTCATACATCGCTTTTATTCCAAACTACTTCGTACAATTACCATTTAATTTGATCGAATTGTAACTTCCACATTTTTATCACACGAAAACCAGCTATTTATTTATTTGCACACGTATTTTCCTGCAAACAATTTAATAATAATATTTCGCCTGCAGTGACGTCAATAACACGCTGCTATATGAACTAATAATTTTCCATTCCACCATATAGAAATTATCAAATTAGTGCGGCGAACGCAAAAATTTTGTTACGTGCGGCATTAGTCTATAAAACGAAAAATAAACGTCGTAGAGAGAAATGTATCCTCATATTTTATTTTCTTGAATGGCTGCCAATGAAAATACGCACGCTTTCAAAAATCACCATAAATAGTGATTTGGAAATAAAGTAAAAACTGTATCGCTACTACTCTATACACGCATTAAATAGAAATTATCTAAAATGTAACATTATTTTCTAATAGTTTTTATCGCGTTTTTAACACAAAACCCGCACTCCCAAGCCACAAAATAATTTTTTGTTGATTACGCCATGAAAATAATACTAAAGCCTTGAAACAATTAGCTAGAAATGGAATAAAAATATTGATAAGACATGAATTGGTGATTACAATTAACATAATTTAAATATGTAAAGATTAAGTTGAATTGTTAGACAAAAATTTTTATTTTTCGTTGTTTTTTTATTACACTACATGTAAACTATGCATTTGTTAATAATTCACATGCTCGAGTGTAATTGTTTTTGGATATGTATAAATAATTTTATGTTTTTTTGCTTAAAAATAGCTTATGATTCAGCACAACTCATTCTATATGTTATAGTTCATGATTTTGAAAATTTCTAATTAATATAAATTTAACAAAAAGTTATTCCTGTAATTATTTAATTAAAACTGACAACACTTTAATTTATTAATTATTCAAATGTGTCCGCTATAAATTTTACAAAAAAAATCGTCCGTACGTGCAGAAAGGTGACTAACATACAAAATATACAAAAGGTGCTAACAATTTCTGGAAATTACAACTTCGCAATTACTAATAATAAAATTATTTGCACTTTTTGTAAATTATCAATATTGATAAAAAAGCAGTAAAGCAGTAAAAAGTCAATATTAAATTAAGTATCGCAACTATATATTGATATTCTTAAAAATTTGAAAATCTTTTTTCTTCATCAATATCTTTATGCAGAGCCAAACTTTTCGAAAATTTTAACAATTTAGATGCTCTAGTTCTTTAGATGGCAAGTATATATTTTCCAATTTGGCAAATTATTACTTATTCATCCCTCAAATAAAAATGTTTCAAATGGGTGTTATAATTACAGAACGAGTTTGAGAAAATACAAAATCTACCATAGTAAAAATATCGAATTGATCGTTACATGGAGAAAATTCATTTACATGAATAGATTATAGCACAATTTAATATTTTCCAAGAATTAAAAATATTTTAGACTAGCATAAGGTAACGATTCTAAATTTATTTTGTTTTTTTATGAAAATGTTATAATGTGATTATATATCCTCAATTTGATTTATATTCGTTTTCGTTTTTTATAGTCCTCAACAGTTACCTATGATATATTATTGTCCTCATAAGAAACAAAACACTTTTTAAAAGTTAATAAAAAGCGATTGCAAATATTTTCTGGTAATAAAAATAAACAAACAAAACTCTATACATATATGATATTATTTTGAAAATATGAAACGAAATCAAAAACGAGTTTTCAATGAAACATAAATGACTAACAGGTTAAACAATGCCGCTTAACAAATTATCTAAACAGGAAAATGGCATGCATTACATTTTTTATTGATAAATTCTTTATAAAAAATAAAATAATAAAATAAAAGCGTTTTTTCTCACTTATATATTTTTTTAAAATATGTAATGAATCGTTATACATCATAATACTATGATCTGCAAGCAAAGACGTGATATATCGTTCATTGTCATATATTCTAACAGTATGTGTAAATCATTTAACAAAAATTCAACACATTTGTCAAATGGTACAAACACAGCTGTATAATAGAGCGAACACAATGATGCTATGCTAAAAAAACAAATGAGTAACAATCATCAACAATTATCAGAAAATATAATTGCAACACACATTCTATCGCCACACAAACTAAAACACAGCTCAAAATATGTGTCGATCGATGATGGTTTCCATGAAAAACACACTTACTGTCAATGACGGATGCATTACTTACTCTCTAGATAGAGATTTAGCAAAATGTGTCAATAATTTGAACAATGTTAACAATATTTGCGATTTCTATACGGTATTTATTTGCTTTCGTAGAAAATTGTACATTTTAGTCACATTAAATGTGAGAACTAGTTCGTTAATGACTTTAATGCTTGATGTCGGAGACATTCTAAACAAAGAAAGAGCTTGATGTATATATAAGACGCAGTGAAAAGGTGATTTGACTTCATAAAGGAAGTTGTTTTTCTTTTTCGGCCTTTTTATGAGAGAAAAATGGACTTTTATGCCCTACTTGAAGATGATAAATACGTGTGCGCTTGCTGAATTATTATAAGTGATTTATAATACACCAAATGATCATAATATATAAACACAAAATCTTGAAAAAATCACAATTTAAAAAATCAATTTAAAGCAACATTGTGTGAAAAATAATTTTACGAGGCGTAAAATTCACTAGGGGGTTGAGAAATAAGTACACATATACATTCAATTTTCCGTCACTAGTCTACTATGCGACAAAAAAGTTAGACAGTAACTAATGCGCTGACATTTGCAAGTTTGAAAACAGAATTTCTTCTGCAGGATTTCGATTTAATAGAAAAATCTTAAACTCGCCCTCTTTGCAGTTTATTTCAACTCAGCTTTTTCTTACACACAACGCAATAAAAGATTTGCTTGTTATAGCTGCTTTATTAACTTACTCGCTGGCAGTAAATGTCACAACAGCAGCAGCAACACCATTTTTTTGTATCACATTTATTCAAATTGCGAAAAAAAAAATAAAGGAGCGGGAACGTTATTCGCCTTAGAAGCGAACGTTCGCAATTAATTTAGCTCAATTTATATCTTTCAGTAACCCCAAGCAATAAAAACTGCAAGACATCTGTGCGTTCTGTTTGTGTGTTACTCAATCGACGAAATAACGGTTGTTCGTAAAAAAATGCAGTAAAACACCGCACAAATTAACTTCAAGGAAAAATTCCTTAAACATTTGATAAGTAATCTTAATTGGCGATTTGAATTCAAAATATTGTTGTGTTGTGTTTTTTATATATAAAAATAAAATATGATTAATAATCCATAGAGGTTATGAATTTATCGTATTATCATATTTAAATTAAATGATATTTGAATTCAACGTAGTTAAATAATTTAAAAAATCGAATTTATTATTATGAGTAATTCCTAGTTACATTACAAAGCAGATGTCTTAATTTTATTGCAGCATTAATTGAAATCGCTTTGTTTGCCTTTTCTAAAATACAAGAATAAACATTCCATCTAAATTAAAATAAAGCAGAGAGAACAAAAGTACTATAAAGAATTTATTATTTTTGACGAGAAGCGCGAGTGTGTTAATTAAATTAAACAATTTGCTGTTGCTGTTGGTGTTTGAAAATAATTATACTAAGCTCTTAAATTGTTGGTAGGCACATTTCGATTGTAGAACGTAACAATTTTGAGTAAAAAGTACCTATTCTATACTTTTTGAGTAACTGTAACTTCAATAATAATTGCATATTATCAAAATAATTACTGGGTATTTATATAAAGAAAATTAAATATGTAATATTGTTTTAAAAAATTAAAATTCTAACAAAAGTTTTGATTTATATAAACTGGAAGCAAATGTGTGCCCAAATAAAGCTGCAAATTTACAATCTAGTCCAATGATTCTAAATCATTTTTCTCTAAGGTAAATTCTAGCTTAACGCAAAAAACTAAAATGCTATATATATGAAACTAATTCGCCCATTTATTTGATTTTTTATAATTAAAAATGTGATTCTTAACCTTTTTACTGCCTAGGCACATTTTCAGCAATCATTCTCTAACGAAAATTCTAGAGTAAAGTAAAAAATTCATATAAAGATTCAATTTGTTCAAATATTCGATTTTTTATAACAATTTATACACAATACAGAGTAAATCCCGGCAAATCAACATTAATTAAAGTTTTCGATTTTTCCAATTCAAGAATTTTATGCCATACTAAAGCTGTGAAGTGATTGAAAATCGCCGATCTAATCCAAAAACAATAATCTCGAATAAAATGCCATCTAATAGCAAATTAATTTATTAAATTTTTTATAACAATTACACTATTACAAAGTTAAATTACACATTATTAATTTTAATAATTTTAAATTTTTGGATTTTATGCGCTCCATTTCAAAGAATTTCATAACAGAAACTGAAATGGTTGAGAATATCACCGATCTAACCCGAAAGCGATCATTTCCGCACACAAAAACGTGCTCACCATCGGCTAGATAAAATAATGTAAAATGACAAAATAAATCACAATCATCCATAATAGAAAACCGATCGTGCTTCGGCTTTTATTATATACCACCTATTTTAATACAGCATCTCCCAAAATCGTGGCTTATTCCGCAACAAAATTAGCATATTATCAACGCGGCAAAAAAACTGTGAATTAGCAAAACCTGTAAAATAAAATATGCATAATAAACTAGCTTGGTTGGTGCATTATTTTGTAGATAGAGCCAACAATAAAATGATGTATAAAAAAAGCACAGACGGACATAATAATCAAGCACAGCCTCCCACAAAACAAAAATGCATCAACACTATAACACAACCAGCACGCATAATAATTATGCGTTAGTTTGATTTAATTAACGCAGCAACAATTTCGGATTGAATTCTCCTCGTCGTTTTAGAGGCGGCGTGCTCGTCGCGTGAATATATCGTCGATGATGGGTCCTTGGGAGAACGGCGCAAGGTGAAGGCTACTCGGCGCAATGACCGCCACACAGATGATCAATAGTTGCATGTTCATTGTATTATATATATAGATATATATATTCAAAGAGGGTAGAGTGCGCTCCAGTCAATGGGGATGCTGCTCATGATGGATATTTGCACATACACACTACGAAGCACACGCGCCGCATAACAACCACCACGACGAAACGAGACGATGTGATGAACATAACCCCTCTTAATATCATCTTTTTGTATGAAATCAATCAATACACTAGATTGAATGAATATAATCTGAGCGGCATCAACAATTAACGTATAGGTATAATTATTCACACGTCGAATATGCAAAGTTAGAGAAAATAATTTCGGATTTTTGACAGCATCAGTCCCACCAACATGGTAGAATGCAAAAATTGTGTGTATGTGTGGTGCATTAATTATCAATAACATCTTTCATTAATATTTTAATCGTTCGTTTAAACGACGCAAAACCGCATTTTGTCGGTTTTACGCGATTAATATTAATAAAAAAAAACCGACTTCGTCTAATAATCAAGGTTAAATCGGCGATTTGCGAATTGTTTGTTGGAAACAAAAGGTGCAGACGTTTTAGAAATCAGTATTGATGAATAAATGAATTTTTCATGTTGCATTTCACTGCAATCAGCGATAAATTATGCCATACAACAAACAATTAATCGTAATTGATATTGGCCGGCTAATTTTATACCGTACAATGTAGTATTTGATCGCGAAAGTACTTTTTTTATTTCAACACGTCGCAGATCTACGGCGGCCATCTTGTATATTCTTAGCCGGCTACATTGTTCGTGAATTTACGAATTTTCGGCGATTTTATGCGTTTTGCACGTTGCGAATATGCACTTGATGGAATTTTAAGCTATTTGGCATCGATTAATCTTGCATTTTGATCAAAATCGCGTGTACTTTTCGGCGCATTTCGATACAAGCCAAGCCCTTCATTGTCGCTTTATTTTCACTCCATAAAAGTCAATCATTCATTGCGGATTATATTAGATGTAATATTTTCATTGATTCGGAAAATGTTTGAGTGAATTTATTAGAAATGGTGCGTGTACTTACTTCGAATCCTTCTGATTTAGCCCATACATTTCCGTCGTGTCCTGCGATACATGCTTTTGAAACACATCGGGAAGCCAAAAGTTGCTTGTCTACGTAATCCTGCCAGCTCATATTGATAATAATTGATATTAAATTTTATAGCACGGCACACACGGAGCTAACACCCTATATACCACTAGCTAGAGTACTTGACGCACACCAAACTGAAGCTTCTTTTAGACAGAATCGCTGACGGAAGTCGACTAATAATCCACATTGACGCATGCGCTTTATGGTTTCCGTTATTAGGATCTGGGGGAAAATGAATAACCTAAACCGAGCGCGCCAATTTCGAAAGAATTTCTGCAACGATTACAATAATTTGTTTAACACAGCGTCGAATTATGTTACAATCAACTATTAAAAGCGCCACCTATTACAATAAATGCCAAGCAAGTAAATATCTACGAACGGTTGCATTGCAATAAACAATTGATGACACGATTGCTATTACATATTTCAAAATGATTAAAAAAAGACAAATGATTCATATTTCAATTGTTCATAACCAAAGTTTATTCGTCGAGTGTTAGTTAATATATCAAAAGTATTAAAAATTAAATTTCTTGTTAGCTCTGCCACCATTTGCATAATATGCCTTTAAAAAAATATATATAAACAAAAATTTATTTTACTCAATTTTTTTGCAGTTTTTAATAAAAGTAAAATTCTAAATATTATCATTTATCAGCAATAAGCTTACAAAAATGCACGAAATTTATTAGAGATAAATAAAAACTAAATTAAATTGTTATTTTTTGTTACAAATAATAATAAAGTTTAAATAAACTAAAAGCAAATAGATAATTCCATCTATGTCAATCAACATAACTACTAAATAAATTAATGAGAAAAAAAATGAACCAAGGAATATTGTAATGGTAAAAATATAAAAGTTTGAATAAATATATTATAAAATAATTTATTTACGAGCATTTATGTAAAAAGTCATTGAATTAAATTAAGTAGATGTTGAATGTGAGTGGAAGTAGGAATTTGGATTTAGTATTTTGAAAAAAAAAGTAATAATAATAATAAATGGTAATAATCATGGGATTTAAGAAGCAAAACCACTGAATTATGATGTTAAAATGGAAATGGTTTGATCTTTATTTCCATAAATTGTGAAAGTGGGCCCTTTTTGGTTGCCTGAAATAAGAAAATACGAAAATGAGCACAAAAAACATTATAAATAATAAAAAAATCTAATTAAATTGCTATGTATTGATAGAATAATAGAAATTGAAAAAACATTAAATCGGTTTTTTGTATTGTAATAAGTTGGAATATTATAACTCGTCTCACAGCACAGGGTTTTGGTTCTGAGGCTGGAAAGATAATAGTGAAAGATTAAAAAAATGAAAACTACTGAACTATTAATTACCAGTTTTATTAGTAATATTAATGGTCATACAAAATTGGCAACACTAATTGAAAATAGTCAATTCTTCTTCTGCATCTTTTATAATTAAAATAACCTTTCCAGAATCCAACTAAACCCTTGCGGAGACGAAAATGCTGTTGGGAGACGGCAGTAAATAGCAATTTGAGCGGTTTACTGCCGTCTCGGGGTTGACAAGCCCCTCCGCCCATACAACAGTTTAAATCGCGTCTACCTAAATTGTAATCACTAGCACTACTTACAAATTAACCTAGACAATTATTACAATAGAGAAAAATGATAAACAACTGAAAAAACGATAAATACACACTCGGTAAAATGTTTATTATTTTTTTTTGTTGTTTTTGTATATTTATATAATACAGGCCGTGAGGCGCGCGGCGCTGGCCTAAAGAGACGAAATGGCGCACAATATTCGCATAAGTCGCAGTCGGAGCACAGTTGCAGCTAATACTCACACCATAGGAAACTCTAGGCAACGTCGGACACAGCAAAAAATACAGCCAAATTAGATGAGGTCTGCCACATTCATTGGCATTTCGTCAATGCGTGTTGTATAAAAAGCCTCGATGTCCTTAAGAACGCGTCTATCCTCCTCTGTAACGAAGTTGATAGCAACACCCTTACGACCAAAACGACCTCCTCTTCCAATCCTAGAACAATGCATTGATTATTTACTACTACGCCTTAGAATTTAAACTGAATTCATCTATGAATTATGCGCATATGTTATTGCTGCTGCTATTGCAATTTTCTTTTATCTCGGTATTGGATAATTCGGTTAAAATAATTCTCGGCTGTCTAGACAGACAGACAGGAATGAAAATCTAAGAAAATCAAGCCTGTTATTTATTACCGGTTACTCATCCTCGAATATTCAAAAACAGATTTATTTGTTATTCGCGCTATTATGACTAATCAAAAAATTCCTGCTACACATTTTCAATCACCATAAAAACGTCACAATTCTAGTGCATTTCTAGAACATGTTGTTTAGCAAAAGTAGATAATTTCTTAACTGGTATGTTATGTTATACCCAATAAGGACAAAAAACTAAACTGCCTTTGTGTGTGCTTTTGCCATTGAAAAAGTTTGTGAGAATGTTGACGCCCGGATGTGTGAACGCCCCTTTGGAATCGCTGAGCAAAATATTATAAAAATACTTTGTTTTTGCGCTATTTTTATTTAATTGAAATATTTTACTCTACTTGAATTTGACCTTGACAATTTAAATTGTTAATTTTATCTAATAGTTATTTTATTGAATTGATAATATTGGAAATAAATAAAATGAAATGAAAAAGAATGAAAAAAATGATGAACATTACCTGTGTATATAATTTTCTCTATTAGTAGGTAAATCATAATTGATTACAAGTGAAACTTGTTGAACATCAATGCCACGAGCAAGTAAATCTGTAGTGATTAGTACTCGTGACGATCCAGTACGAAACTGTTTCATGATAATATCACGTTCACGTTGATCCATATCACCATGCATAGCAGACACAGTAAAATCTCGTTTGTGCATGTTTTCTGTAAGTGTATCTACCTTACGTCTTGTATTACAGAAGATTACAGCCTGCGTAATCGACAATGTATCATACAAGTCGCATAACGTCTCCAACTTCCAATCCTCTCTTTCGACGAATACATAAAACTGCCGAATACCTTCTAATGTTAGTTCCTCTTTTTTGACTAAAATTCGTACCGGGCTTCGCATAAACGAATTGGTTACTTCCATAACGTCACTTGGCATTGTAGCTGATAGTAGAATGACTTGTACGTCAACGTTTAACATCTTAAAGACATCATGAATCTGATCTTTGAAACCTCTTGATAACATTTCGTCAGCCTCATCCAATACAAACATCTTAATATGATTCGTACGTAACGCTCTTCTACTAATCATATCGTAAACTCGACCAGGCGTACCAACAACAACATGCACACCTTGATCAAGTCTTTTGATATCCTCGCGTACATTCGTACCACCGATGCAAGCATGACAATCGGCAGACATAAAATCACCTAAAGCGATAACGACCTTCTGAATCTGCTGGGCCAATTCTCTAGTCGGTGCTAGAATCAGAGCCTGGCATTCCTTCAACGATGTATCAATCTGTTGCAGAATTGAAATGGAGAATGTTGCAGTTTTGCCAGTGCCAGATTGAGCCTGTGCAATAACATCATGTCCTTTCACACAGGGAATAATAGCACGTTGCTGGATTGCAGACGGTTTCTCAAAGCCATACGCGTAGATACCACGTAATAGCTCCTCTTTCAGATTCATATCATCGAAATTATCGACAACTTCCTCCCAATTGCCCTGAATGCAACCATCAGGGGCCATTGAGGTTGGTCCATCGTAATTTTGAGGATCTTTATCGCTAGTAGGTCCATTTTTATCCCCACTCCATTCTTCATTTCTACGAAAAATATAACAAAAACATTTTAATTTGTGCCAAAATTCTCCATTCTTACAATGCTTAATAAGTTAATACGTATTAATTAAAATGGATATTAAGATTGCCTGCCTAACCTAAAACTACCACGTTCTTAACTAATCGATATCACTCTACCTTTCATTTTCACACACCTAAAATTTAATATATAGAAAAACAAAGAAAGAAAAAAATTCGTTACCTTAATACACAACCGTACCGTAATATGTGTACTGGACTATAATGTGAAATGTAAGGAATATTAATTAAAATTAATTGGGATTTTTTATTTAATTATCTACTCAATTCCTGATAATCTCTGCTGGAAGGTTTTTGTATAAAAATATTGTGTAAATTTATCTAAATATCTATAAAAAAATTACATAATGAAAACATGGAAAGTTCACGTGCGAAATTGCAACTTAAAATTCGTTAAGAAAAATTGAGTGATAAAAGAGGCGCCATTATCCATTATGTTTTCGAGGCTATGCATCTATTTTTAAATAATAGAGAAACAACGCCCGTACATATCGTTGCTAATTTGGTACAAATGTTAAATGATTAAATAAATGTGTGAATAAAATAAATAGCGAGGTTCGTCCACGCCATGTTGGCATTTAGAATGCAAATCTTCCGTGCCGAAATACGTTAGAAAATTTCCAGTAAATACGGCATTTTGAGGCATTTGCCTTTTATGACAACATGTACCATGTTTGTTTCTATATTGAATTATGATATTTGTCACAGAACATCAAAGAATACTTAAAAAAAACAAAACTTACCTTCTTTCAGACGTAAACGACATGTTCAACTTGCGTTTGTTAAAACGGAAAAGGCTTCAACTACTCGCCGCAAGGTGTGATATTCCTACGCCAACAATTGTACAATGTTGAAAGTGAAAAATGTGCGTTGATTGTTGATAATTCTTGAACGTTTGAATTTTAGACGTTCAATTTGCTCGACTTACCTTTGAAATCGATCAAATAATTTAACAAATTAGTGTACGTGATACAGAAATGTTTGATTCCAACTGGTTTAGTTATTGTAGCGGTATAGTAATGTTGCACAGGGACCCGATCCCGGAAACTCAAACCCCAACGTGGTAAAACCCGCGAAGTTTGAAAATTTTGACACTAGAATTTAGCTGTACATATATGTCAAAATTTATTTACGCTAAAAATTCAAGGTAATTTTTTATAAAAACAAACTCAACATTTGAAATTATAAAATAAATATCACTTTATTAAGTACGTACAATACAATATCTAAAATAATTCAGAAAAAAAATTACACTGAGAAAATATAAAATAGAAAATCGACGACAGTTTGATCTCAATAAAATTGTTTTACATTTTTTTTTTACACAATTTTACTATTAATTCATAGCAAAATAGTAGTAACTTTACGTAAACCAATATAAAAATATTATTTATACAGTAGCAACACTGATAACGATTCAAAGAATTCAACAATTCAGTCATTTTTTTAAATTTATAATTAATATAGGTTAAATATTTACGTATATATAAAATATTTACGTTTTTTACTTTGATAGATTTATCACAAACATTTTTACATATAATGATGAATGTATTTTGTACTAAATGTTTTACAAAAATTGCAATGCCTTCCTTTTCCCTTCTTTTGATGCTTTATTTCAATTTTCATTCGTGTTGAAGCGCATTAAACGAACACTGAGTATTTGTTTTTTATTTCGTGTGACGATGCGATAGTATGTAGTTAAAAATTGTATAAATTGAATCTTGGTCTCTGATTATGCTTTGCATACTTTATGATGTTTGTTTTGAAACTTGTTGTCATTTTTAACAAACTATTCATACACAAATAATAACAACAAGTTTTTAAATATTTGTGCCAAGGTATGTATAAACGGAGAATGCGCTATTGTTTTATTATTTTACAATACTATAATATAAAAATGATTGGAAATTTCATGCAATATGTTACTTCATCATTCATCATCGACCAAGATTGATTATACAAAACTTACTCTTATCAAAAATTCATTAACATTAATATTTATGAATTGCACGCATATTAAGTTGTATAAGTAATATAAATATATATGTACAATATGATCACAAATTGTCATCACAATGCTCCAAATAATTCAAATTGGAAGGCACGACGAGATATGTCTTTTTATCAGTCTATTATAATTAGATAAATGCACATCCAAGAATGAGAAAGAGTACGGCAATTGGAAATATCATGTACACCTTCATTCTGGGACGACATGTGCTTATCAGCAGTGCAACATGCTCCTCATTGATTTCAAGGCCATCGTGCGTTGGCACCTCAACGATCACGACCTCATCACTGAAAAACTCCAAATTGAAATTACACTCGGTCACATTTATGCATTCCTTGTCCTTCGTATTGTTCACGTATTGGTACGTCGGCTTGTAGATGTCAAAGACGGCGTGAATATCATTCGTAATGAAATCGTTATCGGAATAAAATATGTAGTAGTAGTAGCCATCGCTCGCCACCTCATGGATCGTTTCCATGTGCTCGCCTTTGACTAAATAATGTACATTCGTACACAAGTGGCTTGGATTGAAGCCTTGACTGAGTAGTATCGATCCATCGTAGCACGTCAATAAATCGCTCTCAAAACTAGAAATACTATTGCTGTTTCGCTCCGTGTAATTGATTGCATTGCCACCATGCTCGATGCCGCCATCCAGCAATTGCTTTACATCACGTCGAGTACGATTCAATACGAAATCATCATCATCCAAGTCCTCCGCTGATGTATTTTCATCCCTCGTCTCCGATGATTCGAACGTCACGCGTACTTGCTTGTGTTCATCATCTAGATGCGCACCAACTTTCCGTAAATTATGCTGCAACAATCCGCATGTATTCAAATTCTTCTCGCCGCGCACCACCAATATCCTCGAGCCCTCATATCTAGAACAAACTTTTAGATGTACTGTAGCGCCTTTGAGCAGATAGAAACCCCAATATTCCAATGTATCATCTGGCAGCGTCATCGATTTCTTCAATCGAATATGCTTGCGTTTGGGACTTAATTCGGGCTGCTTTTTCAGTTGAAAGGCGTTGAATGTTGTATTCATTCGTAGTGAATGTTGCTGGCAGAATACGGATGATATTCCATCCATGATTGCAAGCACATCGCTCTCGGCCACCGGGTAGCTAACATCAGCGAATAGATTGTGTCGTAGATAGAGCGGTGTGATGATTAGCAGCGTTGGAAGGATGGCAGTCATCGTGCAAAAGATCACCACTCTTTTGACGCCGTGCATGATTCCAATCTCTACAACAACAATATTAAAACCTTTTAAAATTTCCAATCGGATGTGTTAATTACCTTAATCTTAAACTGTGATAGAGTAACCCCATTAGAATTACGTAAATAATTGAAGGGTTTCGTTAATTCTTGTGAAATTATTTGTTAAAATGATGAACATTTTAAAATATTTTGTATTATTTACGTGTCATCATTTTTGTGTTTATTTAGTTTAGTTTCAAACCATTTTTAATACAACGTAGATTAAATATTACAACTTTATGCAATTTATTACAATATTATTAAACATAACAATTAATATTTAACTTGCTTTTCAATTTTAATCAATTCTCTAATTTTAAATGTAATATTTTGCTTATTTGCGCGATTAATGTTAGTTAAGATACGAACCTATTGCTAGAAGAAGAATGAGCTGCGATTAAATAGTCCATCGAATTTGATTTACGATTTGTTAATAGAATGTTTACACACTCAAGCGATTTTCATTATCAGATTATTCTTTATATAAGGGATTTGTTGATATTAACGTTTGAACATAGTCGTTAATGAATCGCATCTATCTTATATAAGTAAATAAAATCGCGCATAGTGCAATGATGCAATAAATTTAATCGAAATATTATTAATAATAATATAAAAAATGTAATGTTTTTAATAATTCCAAGGACTGATATCTCTGTGAATAATTATGTCAATTCAATGCTTGCATTGTAAGATATGAAGCTATAAATAATCTTAAGAGGTGCTAGAAAAACTATGTTGATTATGTGCAATATAAAGATTTTAAATATGTACTAAAAATATAATTGGTTGAATGTAAAAATAACTGATAGGAGTATCAAATAAACAAAGAGACTAAAATTTTTGTGTCTCGCCTATTTTAATCAATATTAAGGTGACCGGAATGTTTAAATCTAAAAGCAATACAGTTTTATTTTATTGATTTATATTTTCCATTGAAATTTATTTTGGAATTGAAAACATCTTTAGGTTCATTCCGAGTGCTTTTAATTTGATTCTTTAATCTTCTTTTGAAGTAAAATCTAATATTGGAACCAAAGTTGGCTTAAAAATGCAAGTTTTTTTACTCCATTAGAAAAATTAAAACTGAACCCCTTTTTATTACTTCTGTACTGAGTTTTTGAATCGAAAAACATTCAACTGTACAAAGTAAAAAGCTTCTGGTTTGATTCTTTAATGTTCTTTCTAAGCGGGCATGATACACATCTCAAAAAGTAGTGTACTGCTAAAAATTAGCACATCTGATCACCTTAACATTGTAATTTTGCCCGAAACATGAAAATCGATCATTTTATTAATAAAGCGCTCAAAATCAATATCTATTTATATCTTAAGCATAGTTCAATGTTCATAAAATCATTACTTTTATGTTGAAAACACGCGCTTATCATAATTCCCATCTATTTGTATATCACGTACGTAACAATAAAAGCAAATATTAACCAAAAATATATATACGATTTAAAGAACATTGACGTCAAATTAAACTATAAACTATTGTACTTACGATGTAATCGCTGTATTGAATTATATTTGTATCCCTTGTAGTAGGCCACATTGTTCCGCGACTCCCTTAAATCAACCATTTTCACAATAATTACAATTTTTCTTACAAACAGAAGTGAATAAATTACATTTTATATATGTGTGTGTATGTGCGAAGCGCGCTCAATTCTTGTACAGTATTGTATTGTATGGTATTTTAACTAAAAACAAACACAATTGACTCGTCTTGTTATTTTTAAAATAATTATCACATCATATATAGATACAATACTGAATTATCTATCTACACAAAAAAAAACTAGTTTGTTAATTATTCTACACAGTACGTTTTATATTGTTTTGTACGAAATTTTAGCCTAAACACGTTCATTCGCATATGTATATAAGTATATAAAAAGTAAATATTTATTTAGATGACTTTGGATATGGCAATCGCTGCCTTGCATCCATATTTGATGAATTCGGAGTACGCCTGGTAGAAGGGCGCTTGTTCAGCGCCGTGGTCGATGCCGGTGTCGTGATGCTCCTGCTCCTCGTCGCGAAATTTCTTTATCGTTTCTAATAGCTCCTTATTTATTTCAGGATCGTCCATTAGTGTGCGTAATTGGTCGTTGTAATGTTCTACAATTACCGTTTCCACTGCCACCGTGCAAGCCATGGCCGCTTTATCACCTAAAATAGAAACAATTTCATGTTTTTGTCACTCGAAATTATGTAATTATTCGTTGAATTATTTTTTAGTTTTGTAGTGTTTCAATGTAGAAAATTGATTCGTTCTAAAAATGTTTTGAGGCGCCAATTTTTCGTCTTACGATTCAACTGAATTGAAAAGATGTCTTTCACATCAAAATTACATTATGTGTCTACATTAAAATTAATGAACTGAAGTTAAATAATTATTTTTGTCTTATGAGTTGCAATAGATACTACATCTTACCATTTCTTCATTTAATTTAATATTTTTGTCACTAGAAAATATGTAATTATTGAAGTGTGATTATTAATTTTTTTATAAAACATATCAAGTTCAGATTTCATTCGCTAAATTAATAACAATAATACGCAAAGATACTTTGACAATAAGCTATGGGGAGGAAAAAACAGTCTTATGAAGCATTCTTTGTTTTGCAAGTTACAATAGAAAGCTACATCTTACGAATTCTTTGTTTAAAGAGTCATTAGTCTTAAGAGACTCTACATTGTAAAAATAGGGTCCTTAAAGCTTGCTTTGGAAAAATTTCTAAATCGTACTTTGCATATTTATGCAAAGAATAAAACTTTCTTTGAACGATGTAAATATCGTTTACTGCAATATGTAATATGGGAATGTCCTACTAAATGTGTTAGGTTAACTTAATATTAAGTAAAAACCAGAATAGAATTTCCTATTATTAAAAATGATTCATTCTTAAATTTATAAAATTCATTGAATTGCTAATGTAATAAATTGATGTATTAATCGACTCTTGAAGTTCCAAAATAGTAATTATTAGAAAGTGCAATTAATACTAAACGAAATAAATTTTAGAACTGTAAAGTTTTTGTAATCATTTGAACTAAATACCAAGCTGTAGTATTTGTTATGCAGGAATACCCCAGTATCTCGTATTTCACTGGGTTCATATTTTTAATATTTGCTAATACTGCACCACTCTTTATAATTATCCGGCCCGGCACAAATCCAACTGCAAAAAATACCCGAAAGATAGTCAGGTGTGACCAGAAACCAATTTTAGTGTTTTATATTTATAAACAAAATCCATTTATAAAACAATTTAAGAAGCATCGTCACATCTTTTTCGTTTTGCGTTCATGACTATTTTAATGCATTAAAAAATAATTTCTATTAAAATATATAAATATACGTTATCTGTTTTTAAGGATTTAGCCGACCCTAGGCCAAGGCACCTTTACGGGTCGTTTCAATGATTCAAAGCTTTTAAAAACAAACCTTTTCAAATGCGTGCTCTAAATCAGGGCATTTTTGTTCTTATGAATTAAACGGATTATATATGTATTTGTGTCTGATTTTGGGAAAATTAGATAAGTACTAAAAATCGTACTATAGCCAATCTGCACTGTTGTACGTAGTATCACTGTACTCTCATAGCTATCTATTTAAATTATTGATATTTTAAGTTAGGCAACGTAAAGAACATCAGCATTTTCGATATGGATATTAAAATATTTCATAAAGATTGTTAACGTTTTATCAACCTCACTTTACCTAAAATATAAATCGGTTTCATGTTGGGCAATAATATTTTCTTAATTTATTGCATGTTATACCTAAAAGAGCACTTCCAGCGCCGAGTACAAATCCAGCGACATTCCAAATCGGAGTCATAACAGTTGGTCTAACACGATGCTTAACAATCAACTCTTCAAATTTAGCTCGATGTTTCTTTTCCTGATCCCACATGTGTTGAATCAAAGGCCCCTTTTCGGTTTTTCCTAAAACAGCCATCTGTCCGGCATAAATTCTATCAGCTCCGAGCTCCCCAGCATGATCTACGCGAATGATTGAATCTATCTCCGCTTTGGTAGCATAACCACGTAAGGAAACCAGAATATTTCGACGAAACATTGTGAGACGTCTCTAAAATAAATTTAATGGATATAGTTAGAGATTGTTTACGAGAATTCGATGTCGAGTGCAAAGGTAAGTGATATTTGTAAACATAACCTAAAAATAATTATTTCGATTTATTTTAGATTTGCTTTATGTTAATTGTAACGTAACAGTTATTGAAAATAATGTTGTTAATGATCCGGAATGGCCTTTAATATTTTATAGAGATTACGTTTCTAAAAACTTACCGGTAGTTATTCGAAATGCCTGCAAACAGCTGCCTGCCTTAGAAAAATGGAACATAAATTATTTCAAGTACGTATTTGTGATATTTCAATATATATCTGTACATAATACGTTTATGTTGTTGTATTGCGCAGAAAACATTTAGGTAATAAAGATGTAACTGTTGCGATAACACCAAATGGTTACGCTGATGGATTAGCCACGCTCATAGAGGAAGGTGATGAGGATGGTGAAGTTGAAATTCAAAAAGTATTTGTTTTGCCGGAAGAACGATTAATGAAAATGAAGCAATTCCTACAGAACCTAGAAAATCCAAAGTACATTGAAAAATAAAAAAATGCAAACTTGTTTTGATATCGTTATCTTTAGGGACAATTTTATCTGTTATATTCAAAAGCAAAATTCGAATTTAACTGAAGACTTTGAAGAATTATTAAGTGATATAAACCAAGATGTAGGTTGGGCAACAAAAGCGTTTAATAAACTTCCGGATGCTGTTAACTTTTGGATGGGTGATACCAGAGCAATAACAAGCCGTAATCTAACACATAAAATATTAAAAATTTTGTTTAAACAATATTATTTTAGTGCATAAAGACTTTTACGAGAATATTTACTACGTTATAGATGGTTACAAAGATTTCATATTAATTCCACCGAGTGATTTGTCTAAAATATCATATAAACCGTTTAAAGTCTATCAGTATGCGAACGTAACGCCGGATGACTACGACATGAACGTATGTCTAAACGCCGAAGATGATTCCATTCAACGTGTGCCATGGATTACGAATAATCCTCTGATTGAAAGCGATTGTAAAGGTTTGAATTTGCATAAAGTCAGGGTAAATAAGGGCGATGCTTTATATTTGCCAAGCCTGTGGTTTCATCACGTTGAGCAAAGTCATGCCTGCATTGCTGTAAACTATTGGTACGATATGGATTTCGATGTAAAATTTTGCTATTATAAGCTTATGGAATCTTTGACAAATAAAATCAATAATTCAAAGTAATATTTTGAAACTTTTCATTGATTTTGTAGGAATTGAGTTAATTGAAAGCGGATAATTTGACTCTTTTGTAAAGATATTTTCTAATAACATAATAAATAAATTTGACGCCAGAATGTATGACAATGCAAATACTTTAGAAATAGATTTCATGAAGGGCCTACCGCACAGAAGTTTTTCCCATTTATGAATTATCCACTTGAAAAGAATTACAATGTTATTTAAAAGTTAAAACCATTGAATAAATGGGCTTTTAGTAAGACACTGCTATGAAGTGCAATTGCAAAACTTAGATTGTCGTATTTTCACAATATTCCAGCCAAAACCGAAAATCTGAAAGTCGTCTATATTTAGTAGAGTGCAAATGGTTAATAAAGTACATTGTATACTTAGTTTTTGTTCAAACGAAGTTGTTGCATTTTACATTCGATATGATCACTGGTAATGGATATATAAAAATGTGTGTCAGCACACGAAATCCAATATTGTATGTGTGGTGAGGACTTAACACAATTATTGAAATTAGTTACCGCAAACTACAGATGATTAGACTAAATTATTATGATCAGTTGTTGTATTGTTTTTATTGATAAATGCTAGTCATTATTATTTACAACAGATGAGTAAGTAAACTATAAAACATAAAATTCATCAACAATTTTTATTTGATTTATATAAAAGGAAACAATTACAATTAATTGAATGTTGAAAGATTTACAAATCAGTATCATTTAAAATAATAAATATCATCTTAAAAATTAATTAGGGCGAAATTAATAAAAAGAAATACAGAAAATAGATTGTAGAAATCAATATTATACATAAGAAGCCTTTGAATATATAATTTGTAATAGTAGAAAAAACTCTTGAATATCTTCCTCCTTTTGTAGGTATTGTTTTAGTAAATTGCAAGAATCGGATTGATTTACAGCCCGATAGAATTAATTGATTAACAAATACAATTTTTCATTTGTATTTTATTTGTAATAGTTTTTTTTTTGTATCAATTGATTGCGCAGTCTATATACTATAATTATGTGACTAGAGTGCATTGCATGATAAATTTGTACAAAATTAACAATCAACAAAAATAAGAATCATTGTAGTAGTTATCATAAAAATATAATTTGGTCAGTTTCTTTTTTGTTTTTTGTTAGAAAAAACCATGCAAGCAACATCCGTGAACAATTGACAACATTATAGAAACAGAGTTGTTTGAAAAGGTAAAAAAAGGGTATTTGAAAATACAAATTACAATATAATCAGAGCGTTTTTAAAAGGTCGTAATTGCGAACACATCAAAGGTGGATGATGTATTTATTTTATCATTTAATATTTTTGTTTTTGGCAAGAATCTATTATTTTGTAATTTGTAATGTTGTTTATATAGTGTTACTGGTTTTAATATCAAAAGTGCTCGCTTTGAGAAAATAAAGTAGTAGATATTGTTTTGTTTTGTTTTGGACAGATTTTTCATTTTATGGCACCTTAACTTTGTCACCATTTTCTAGGTTATTATTTTTTGGCTTTGGTTTCGTATCTTTCACTTCCATCGTATCTATTGTTTTGTTTAATACTCTAAAACCTAAAACAGGAAAAAACATATATTAATCAATAAGTTTTAACATTTTTGCTAGATAGAATCATTTCTTATAAAATATATCAGATAATTTATAAAAACACATTCGTAATTTATGCAGAGTAAAGAATTACGTGTATAAACCACGTGTTTATCATTTTTTTTTAAATATATTTTACTAATTCTGATTTATAAAAACGCAGCCATTATTATTAGCTCAATTTGGGACAAAGGGTTTAAAATTTGAAGTTTTTAAATACGATCTAATGTACTTACATGGACACATTTTCAGTAATAACGTACGTAGTTATTCAAATGTAGAAGAGAGACTAGATATTATATTGTCTCATTTTTTTAAATAAATTGAAACCTATATTATTTAGCGCAACACGCGTAACATTTGATTTCAAATTGTATTTTCACGTTTTTAGTTCCGAATTTACGCTAATATTAATAATGGTTGGCTTAGAATATCAAAGTTATTTAAACAATTTTGTGCACGTGTTCTATACTCGAATAATATTGACAAAATTAGAGAAATTCGAGCGTGTTAGAAAATAATGAATTATTTTGTTTGTAGAGAGGTAGAAAGTGTTTTGAAATGCGAAATTGCTAAATAATGGAAGTGTTTACTTACTAAATCCTATAACAGCAATAAACAACCCAAAGTAAATATATTGTCCATTTAAGATTAATTTGATCATAAAGTAAATTATAGGTGACATGGAAAGTATAAACCACATAAGTGAATTCCTTAGCGAACCTATGTGTGGGCCCATTGAGATTGGTTCGAAACGTTTAACTCCGGATTCCTTGAAGAAATCGCCGGTTTTGAGCAGGCTATCCTGCATCTTATCCTACAACAAGCATGATTTATTACCCATCACGTACATCAGACGCATCATTCACCAGTACGTACTTTTTTATAAAACATTTCGTGCAAAAACATTTCCTGCTCTTTTTCAGTGGTTGGCAGCTGTTCCATCGGTATACGATTTAAGTACATGTGCACGACAAAGTGCTTGCCCTTTATCATATTCGTAATGGTCGGCTTCGGACCTTCGAACGCAATTTCGATATCGTAGACGGCCGGAATCTTTCCGATCATATACGGAACGCTCGTCGTGAAGCCCTTTGTTCGTGGTACGAGATGATGTTGCAACTCCTTCAAGCCGCGCTCGCGTGAGAACTTCAATGCGGCTTCATGCTTCTTCGGACTGAAGCGTGTTCCTTCAGGGAATAACAGTATCTGGAATTCATTTCGAAATTAATTATACGATAATTAATTTGCGATTAGCCGGCACATACAGTTATTGGATCTTCAAATTCAGATAACTCTCTGGCTGCCTTTTCCAAGATAATTTTGTCTTTTTCAAACGAACGCGATAGGTAGATGAATTCGCAACAGTAGAAACCCCATCCGACGAATGGGATGAATTTCACCGCACTCTTCATATATGCTTTCACATTCTAAAAATAGTAACAATTAAACCATACGTTTATTTTCATTGAAAATAATACTTATTTATTTTCACCTGTAATTTAATTTAATTAACGCTAATTAATTAAATTTATCATGATTTGATACTAGTGAAACAACAATTTGTGATATAATGTAAAAAGTATAGTAAAACGAGCATTATTTGCAGAAAAATGTATGTAAAGGTTAATAGTTATTTCTTCCCGTTAAAAAATACCCGAAAGTGTAAAATTTATTAAAATATACGGAACAATTATACAATAAAACTCGTGGTAAGTTCACAAAAAAGCACAAATTTAAATATTAAAATTATTTAACATGTTAACTACTATGTGCTTGATTCCACAAAGTTTTTATTTTTTTGATACGTAGGTAAAATGTACAAAACATTTAGCGACTTTTTTAATAGAAACCGCCTTCGTTTTAATTTAATTATTCACAAAAAATGAATAGTATTGTCATTAAATAAATTTCTCATACAATTAGGATGATACTTATAAATGAAGATCTCGATTTTCTAAACTTTTCTTTTCTTTTTCCCTCATTGGACGACTGAATGTAAAGAAAGATGTTAAACATTTTGTATCTATTAGCAATTTTATAGAATATTTAGATTTATGATATAATATTAAATCGTGAAATTTATTGAATCATCTCGTTATATGAGTAATAACTCGCTATACGAATCAAGCCGTTTTGCCCTCTATGCAAGGTTTGACTGTATAAGATAACTTAACTGGTAAACAAGAATTTGCTTTTAGCTCGTAATGAACATGTAACGCTATATTAATTTATGACACAACGTCCACTCTATCATCGTAAAGGTCTTCACAAAATGCAACATTTAGTTAATTTAGCGTTTAATGAAAAAGAATAGCAATGCAATATTAATGTCTAGCCTTGTTTTCATTGCTTTGAATACTCACCCCCAATATGTTGAGTTTATCTAATAATGAGGAAACAATGATCCAATCTAATTCACCACTGTGATTTAAAATGCATAACGAGTGCTCTTTTCCTAAATATTTATCATAAACATCTTTATCTACGTATAATCTTAGATCGGTTGTTGCCCACCATCTTAATGTAAAAACAGCCTCTGAAAAAATAAATATAAAAACGAATTTAATTCATGTTGATTACATGGCAATTAATTTTCTAGGTACAAAAATTGCCTATAATTAAAATATTCACTGTCTTTTTTTGTGCAATAAGTCAACACGTAGCAGTAAATAGCAATATTTTACGCTTCAATTTTGTGGTATTGAGAGCAAACACTTCCATGGGAGAATTATTAATCACATATTTTTTGCTTTAATAAGTAAGTAACTAAGGAAGTTATTTAAAGTAATCATATATTCTTTCCTTTTTAATTTAAGCTTACTTGCAAAAACGAATTGATACAGCAATAATTTGTAAATATATAGCAATAAATATTGTTAATATAATGGAAGAAAAAAAACAGGTTTTCATTGGCGTTGTTAATTAGAAAATTGACGCATTGGTAATTTCTAGTCATTCGTGACATGAACTAATTAAAAATAATCCAACATATTTACTTGTTCAAAATAGAGTTTGATCTGACATTCATAATAATAAACTAAAAATATTTCATAAAACACTAATTTTATATTTTTAACGATACAAATTTATTTACTCAATCGTTGTTGCTGTAGTAGAGAACGGGGAGAAACATTTTGTATAATAATTTTTGAAAAAAAATTCACTCGGCATAATTTGCACAAAAATATATTGATTAAGATTTAAATATACATATTTTTGTGAAAATTATTGTTTGAACGATTATTGCGCAAATTAATTTGTTTATTTCCCGAACGATAATGTAATAATACGGAATGCAAGTATGTACGCATATGTTTTTCTTTAAATATTCGTAATTGACAATGTAATTACTTATCTATTTGAATACATTACGGTGCATATATAATTTCAAACACAATAACTTAATCATATATTATTTATTTATGTGGCATGTAATGAATAATTGAAATATAAAATCAATTTCGATAAAAATCAATCTTGTAAAATAACAAAGTAAATAAATAAAATGTGTAACCTATAATTTCGTTTCGGTTTGTGTAAAATTGGTAATCAATCACCGAATGGCATATATAAATCATGTGAAATGCGATCAAAATTAAAATGTCAACGTAAAATGCGCATAATTTGTGGTACACATACAATGGATAATCTGGAAAATCCAAATTGATACATTAATATTTTTTCTAAATTTATTCTCATTTTTTAAAGGTTTCTTGTATGTATATGATGTGTATTATATAAGAAGATAAATGTTTTCTGCGATATGAAACAAGTAATGTATGATGTTTTCGAAAAAAATAAATATATTGTGTGCATTCTGTTTTTGTATCTGTTGTTATGCGCAACACTTTTTATTCAAAGTGCTTCTCTATATTTCCTTGCATCACTAGATATGCGCGTCTTTATATTCATTCGTCTGTAAAATTTCGATTTCTACTCGCGCACAAAAATAAAATTAAACTAAATTCTTTATTAAATTTACATAAATTTGCTCGAAATAAAATTGAAATGTGAATTTGTGCTAGAAACTGTTTACCTAACTTTAATTTGTATTGATTTTTAATTATTGCAAATAAACAGCCAAACAAACTAATGCAAATGTTATGTTTAGTAGTAAAATAATATATTTATACTAATTTATTTTAAAGATCTTAAATGTTAAATAGATATCTGAGGTTTTTTCAATATTTAACAACAAATATTTTAATTGAATATACTAATATAAACAAAATATAACTTTTTTCAACAGATTTTGTGGTGCTGCAGTATCAAATCCTGCAGATTTTCAATATTTTAGTGCGTCGATAAATGTTTTCCGAATCTTTAATATGCATTCAGTCAGTATATAATGTTTAAAGAGAGTATATGCATTACCATAAAATATAAACAAATAAACAAAGTAATACATAATCATTTTTAGCAACACTCTACGAAATTTAAGTCATCTATTATTTTTTATTTCCTAAACTATTCATATTACAACACGTCAAAATTTTGAATATATTTTCAATTAATCAAGTAAATATTAAAATCTTGCTAATTTATATGTAAATTCTTCGAAAATTATACAATATAATGCGTAAAAACTTTGTTTGTATACATATCTTGCGTTCATCACACTACACTGCAACGACCTGTCATTTTTCATATTTATGTTGTGAAATGCGGCATTTTCAGAGAGATTTTGTTGCCAATTTATCAAGGAGATAGAATAATTCTCCTAATTTACATAGAAACTGTGTGAAAAACGCTCAAACAATATATGAAAATTGAGCAAATTTAACGAACTATTATTTTTCACAATTTTATTCAAAAAACGATGGCAGTGGTCATGCATGCATATTAATTCGGCAAAAATTGCACTAAATATGAGAAACTAGACAAGCATATTAATGACGATTGTCTGCCACTATACAGAAATAAAATTTGGTAAGGGCCACATTTCACTACTTGCAAGTATATCTTGTAATAATAAGCATAAGATAACAATATATGAAAATTGTGCAAATTTAATGTGCGTCACAATGAATAATAATAATTTTTTACAATTTTTTTGGATCTCATTCAAAAAATGTTTATGCATATTCATTCAGCAAAAATCGCATTAAATATGAGAAACTCAGATAAGTATCTACAATATTTATTACGATTGTCTGCCTAAATATAGAAATAAAATTGGAAATTGCCCCACTTCACTGGCAAGTACAAGTACAAATTCTTACAATAAGTATTAAATTGTAACAATATATGAAAATTGTGAAAATTTAAAGCTCTTCACAACAAAATATTAATTTAGACAATTTTTAATTGTCTTCATTCGTTTATGCATATTAATTCAGAAAAAATCGCACTAAATATGAGAAACTCAGATAACTATACATATTTATTTCGATTGTTTGCCTAAATATTAAAATAAAATTAAAAACTGCCGTATCTAACAATTTCTCACCATAATTATGCGATTATAATCAACATAAATAATGTTCAAGTCTAATGCTAAGTTAATTAATGTTAATATAATCAATGACGATTATAATTTGTAATTAATTTACCTTATAATGATTAATAAATGCGTTCGAATCGAATAAAAAGACAATTACAAGACAGTCAACTTACGTGCAAACATTGTGTATCCTAAATAATAACAAAGTTTTCGGTAGATTCGTTTACTAAATGGCCATACAAATATAGTTAATGCTGTCATACAGATGCCACATGAAACGACGGCGCTAAAGAAGAATGCGATCGCAAAAATGTAGTATAAAGGTTTCGCCAACTTCAATTTCACGTCCATGTTTATTTACTTATTATCTCTCTTCTAAGTTTGTTAGTAGTATTCTTGTTTTTGTTAATTATCAATAGTAACTTTTTTCAAACTTTAATTCAACGTTTATCTGAAACAAACAAAACGATAATTAGTTTGTATATTGCAATTACAACCTGTTGCAGTTACATTGCACTTTTCCAAACTGCAACTTATAGTTTATTACATCTCGGTGCACAAACACAATAATAATCATAAACAATAAATAAATATGTTTATATAATTATAAAAATACTCTGTTTATCTTTATGAGCTTTGTATTCATTCTAACAACTGTTGAAAACAATTTTTATTACAATAGCAAACCTTGTTCATTAGAAATCAATAAAAATGTTTTATTTTATTGTATAAAACGCAATTATATATTATAAGTAATTACTATTAATATACTTAAATAGATGTGTGAATTCAACTTTTTTTTAAACATAAAGACAATACTATCGTGTTACGTAATTTATGTGCGAAACGTTGTGCGTTTAATTAGAAAATTAATAAAAATAATGTTTCTACTGTAACGCAATAAAATTTATCGGCAGTAAGTACATATATTTTTAATTTGTTAATTTAATTACATATCAGATAGTATTTGAACATTTTCATTTTTTATTTTTGGCAAACCCTATAACTAACTGTCTGACTCAGCAAGATGTTCATTGAAACCAAACATTTATGTATCTTTATTATGATGCATTTATGTTCAATGAATACAATTTTTAATCGTATAATGAAACTTTAATTACGCTCGACAATTAATTTCTAATTGTATTTGAAGTTATTTCATTTTTGATTTTGGCAAATATTATAACAACTAACTGACTGACTCAGCAAGTTAAAGGGTATAGTTCGTTCATTAAAACCAAACAAGTATGTAAGTAAGTACATGATGCATATTCATTCTTTCAATAAATACGATTTTTAATCGTATAATGTAATTTGTTTGTGTCAAGGCTGCGTTATGTAATAATGACATACAAGTATCTTTAATGTGCTTACTACTGAATTATGAATGCAGCTGATTTATTAATTTCGAATCTCGATTTAACTAAAAAAAGAGTAGCAATATGTATATATATGTAGGTAGAAAAAAGCCGCAATGGAAATATATTTATAGCGTGTCGAGGAAGTTGAATATAATAATATTTTATAAAATTCCCTATATGGTCATTATGTTTGGGAAATTATATTTGTTTTTTATATTTAAATACACTAATATGCTTGTAGATTAGAATCAAGCGCAGTTATCAATTTTAAAATAAATGTTAATGACTTTGAGCATTATAATACTGTGTGTTTTAAAATTGTTTTTTTGGAAAGCAACGTTTTTGAAACTAAAATTAGATAATATATCAATCGGTTGCCCCGTCTCCGTTGTGATAACTATTTTTAAGCAGATAGTTTTAGAGTGTATAATGATAATATTGTATAATTTTAACTAAAAAATGTATGCTCTTGCTTTAACATTGCTGACATTACGAAGATTTATAAAATTCATCAAATTAAATAGAGAAAAGTATTTGATGCATTTCAATAGTACATATTATGGTTAATTTCATTGTCTGGTTTCTTTTAGAAATCGTCGTATTATTATATTTTCTAAGTAAAAATGGCTAGATAGATTTTCATAATTAATCGCGTTTTTTAGAGAGTTTTTTTGAAAAAGTATGCAAAAAGTAATAAACATTGGAAACTGTACTTTATTAACGAGATATTCTTTATTATTGAATGCAATACCACAAAATAAATAAAAATAATCATTGACATTAAATTTTATTATAAATGCAATTAAAGTTGTGTTTTTTTTATATAATGGTTCTTAAATGCTAAATCCTGATTCTAATTTGAAAGATTTTGACAATACTTTTCACGCATTTAGTCAAGTACTTAGCAAACGGTGTTTCGGCATTTAAATAGAATTTTAGAAGAAGAAAAGAATTGTGAATCTTTTTCAATATTTTTTCAAATCAGCGAATTACAATTAACCAACAACAAAATATGACAAAAAACTTGCCATGACAAGTTCGATGAACGTTAAAATTTGATAAACTAGAATGTTGTATTGTTACGGTCTCTAGGATGTGGTTTTTGGCAAAAAAATTCATTAACTAGAATTCATAGAAAGTTGTATTTTGCCATTTTTACATTACAGTAAACAAGATCAGATTTTGACAAAAATCAAAATAGTCACTGCCCTTGGACACTATCAAACATTGATTATACATTTCTGGTACTCTTATGATAATTATAAAACATTGTACCCAGATTGCTATTTTTGATAGTTTTTTTGTCTATCAAATAGATAAATAAATATTATTTTCATTGATTGCATAAAATGCTTTGTATCAGTCAAAAATTTTAGCGATAGCATCATTTATAATAATGTTATCTAAGTACAATACAATGAATTAAAATATAATGGGTACTGATTAAAAATCAATTACGTGAAAAATTTAAAATATATCATAAATAATAAAAATATTAAACAATTGATGACGATCATTTTTTATCAATTAGAAACGTGTAAGTAAGTGTGATAAATAATCATAAACAAGCAACACTAATTTTTAAAATAATTATTGCTTTACTAATTATATTAATTAATTAATTACATCAGAAAACACATTCTGGAAATTATATCACATAAAAAATTAATTATGTGCTATTTGATTTTAATTTTAGCAAAACTGCAAAATTAGATCGTGCAATAAAACAAATTCATGATTTATTATAACACGTCCAGAGGACAAAGCGTATAAATGTATGTGTGTGTATATTAATTTATATACATGTACAGTACGTGCATGCACACGCCAGAAGCATGCGAAAAAACACAATGGATGTTCAATAATATTATGATGCGCTAATCAATTCGCATGGTGATAAGTGGCAAAACCTTAACAATGACCTTTGCTTATAAAAAAAAATACATTTTGTGGCCGATTCATAGTTCCTGATTTAATTAATTAGTCTCGGCGACTTTTATCAATACTATTAATGAGTGTGTGATAAATGCATTCAGTTGCTAATATATATTTAATTATCGTTGATATGTAGTATAACAATGGATTGCAATTTTTTAATCGAATTACATATGTATCTAAGTCTTTTAAAGTGGTGACTTAAGCCCATTTATATTTGAATCAAATTAAAATTGATTACTATACATTTATTTTGAAAGAGGTCTAAGTCCATTTATCTAAATTAGTAATTAAAATTTTAATCGATTTGTTTCAATAAAATTCAACTATGTATTTACGTTTGTCTTAAAGAAGTTGATTTTGAATATTTACTATACTATTAGCAATTATTAAAATAAGATTGAACCATTTTTTAGATTAATAATTTTGAGTTGATATAAGATTTGAAGGTGTTCATTTTAAAATAACCATTTTAATACACAAAAAATTATATGTTCATTATTTAGATATCGCTTGAAAGTTCTTAAACGCAAACTGTTTCGAATGATCATTTTTTATATCTCAATATATGAAAATTAGTATAATCAGTTATAAAACAGTGAAAAATTGACTTAGGCTAATTTAGCTTTTATACTCTTTTATTTCTCTTCACAAAAAAGAATAATGTTAAAATGTTAATTCATTTTTTAAATAAAAGTAAAAATTATATGTCACTTTCAACATTTTTTTCACCTTAACCTTTTTAAATACGATTATTTTTTATACAAAATCGAAAGACGACGTACAAGATGACTTGTAATTAATGTACATACATACATCTTATTTTGTAAACAATACAATGACTTTGTCAACATTATATTTTAAAACAATTTCCATGCGTTTCCACATAGCTTTAATAAAAATTCAAGGCTTAATAAAGTACGTTGATAAAATACTATATTAATTTTACGACAAAAAAAGTTTTTAAGCATTAAATAGGATATAAATTGAAGAAAATAAACTGCTTATTTATCGTATGGCAAAAAAATATTAAAAACAATCAATCATAATAATGTTAAAAATAGCCATAAATGTTTATTTTATGTGGAGTGTAGATATTTTGCCTCAAAAATATGATTCAATATTATTCTTTTAAATCCAGTAGATTTATATTCGCAGCACGCTTCAAAATTCATAAAGCGCAAATTAAAAACTATATGTATGTATGTATTTCTATGCAATAACAAAACGAAAACGTGGCCTAAATTAAATTTAATACGAACACTAGATATTTTTCAAACATGTTTGTTTATTTTTCACCTCACCTTGAATAATAATTAAATCACTAATGATGATGTGTCCACATTTATTTTACTTGATATTAGATAAATTTTAATTCATTAGTAATCACATTTCTTTTATAAAAAAAAACATTGAAAACACTTGTAATTATTATATGCATTCAATTAAACAATGAAACAATTACAATTGCAATAAAAAAACTGTATGTATATTTTCAAGTGCACATGTTATGGCATTGGCCATGCGTATGTCAAACAATAATATTACTTTGTCGTTCGATGTTGTGATTAATTTAAATCACTTATTGATGATGCTTTTAATCGAACGGTTGAATTAACTATGCGCGAGTGAAAATTTAAAGGCAAGCAAGCAGCAACACAAAACTAAATTCTAGTATTTGTGCAGGATAGGATTGAGTGAGTGTCAAAGCGTTATAGCAGCCAGCCTTTGTCACATGGAAAAGTAAACGAAATAAACTTAGATAGTTTGATAAATATTTATGTATTAATAAGAATTAAAAATGTTTTTTGTATAAAATGTTTTGCGACATTTATAACAAGGTTTTTTTGTTTAATAAATTTTGTTATTTTATGAAACTAGTTTTTGTTTTCAAATGATTGCAGTAGCGTAAAATAGTTGTAAATAAACAACTAATTAAAACTTTGTAAAATTGCTACTTTTTTCAATTAAAATATAGATAGATAAAAAACTAAAAATAAGTTTCATACGCACATTGTTTTTTTTATTATTTATAGATATATATTAATATCGAAATTATTTTAAATACACATGATATTTCAAAAAATTAAAATGTAGTGTTCATGAAGAAACAAATCGATTAATTAATCTGATTTAAAGTTATAGAGAACACAATTTAGTTTTATATAAGAAAAAGAAATAAGTAATAGCAAAAAAAATATTAATATTGATTTATAAACAATATGATGTTATAAATAATATTTCACTTTTCAATAAAATACTGGCGTCTTAAATTTTACTACCAGCAATAAAATTATTTTAATTTTATACATAAAACGTTACACATTATTAAAATGCATAAAAACAATAATACATATTTATTTTTAAATGATATTCTTACGAGTCAAAAAAGTTAAAACTTTCCAGATTGTATTTCATCCAGAATCTAAAAGAAACTTAAAAACATTACTTTTTAAAAATTTCACGTCATTAATTATAACTTAGCTTCATTATATTTTAGTGATATTAAACAAATTATTCTAACTTCATATAAAACCGTTATTACAATATATTTGAATTTAATAAAATAAAAGTTGATATCAAATATTTAAACTAAATATCACAATATTTGTTGTCAAATGACAATTTTTACTTAAAATATGTTTTTTATATTAAAAATTATTCACCAATCAATCAAATGCATAAAAGTAGTATGTATATTTAAAATCGCTTAAACTAGTTAATTGTGTATTAGTATTATTGATAAATTTTGATTTCACATAAAAACCTCATATCAAATATCACAATATTTGTTTCTTTACTTTATACGAGGAGTTTAAAAAACTTTTCTACTGTTTTATAAAATTATAATAAATGTAAATTCGTACCAATAATTTCAATTTAACGGAAATTTTATATTAAAAACAATATGGAAATGCACAAAACTGGTATATTATTTAAAATCACTTCTAACTTTCTCGTAAACATAAAAATACCTTCATATAGAACAACGCGATATGTATTAATCACAGAAAATCAGCGCACGCAAATTGAATCAATATTATATTCATCATGGCATTAACTTCTAAATCACACGAATCCAACCCTGTAGCGTGAAGTCAAGATTATAGAAAGTAGTTATTAAAATATTTTCGAGCGCAGCACGCACATATACTGTATAGTTGTATACTATACAACCAACTCCGAAACACCAACACCAACAATAACAACAACAACCACACGGGCAGCGGCAGCAACAACAATAATAACAGAACGAACGAGAGACATTATTAGAAAGTTCTAACCAATAATTATTACGTAATCATGTACTCACACAATTATTACCATTGCAATGCGAATCAACACTGAGTGACTGAGCGGCGCTAGCACATTTTCACCATTCAATACCGACGTCGATCATTTAACATCCGATAGTAAACTGTTTATATACGTACACATACAATGAGTGTGTATCTGTTTTTTTTTTTTTAGTTCGTATATGTTTGGTAGAGAACGTGATGCGCTTCTATTTTGTATATTCTACACCATATGAGTGTGTGTTTTGTTCTGTTTTAAATACGTGTATATATATTGAAATATATTGCATTTATATAAAAAAAACACAATTTAACTATCGCTTGTGAATTTTGATCAAGTAGGTGAACGTTGAACAGTGAACTATATATACTCCATATGATTTATATTATTACTCATTATTGTTTTAATTATACGAGTGCCCACAAAGTTTTCAGCACGAAATCTTGTTGTGTCGCACACCCGATTAAATTTGTAGTTTTTCCAAATTGGACTTGTTTCTGTTAACAAATTACATATTTTCTTTGTTTTATATTGTACCACAGCCGTTTATAATAAGTTCCTACAATTCGGGGAAGATAAACTTTGAACTGTCGCGCAGCAATTTAGGAATTTCAACCTATAATTAAAACATTGTATTAAAACTGTAAAATTTTTGTTTATTGACAAGAACATGTAGACATAATAAATGTTAAACTATTTAAGATTAACATATTATAGAAAAAACCAAGTGCATGGAATATTGAATGGCAAACTATAAATATAAGTTATTTGACAGTGAATTTTTCATGGGCAAAATGAACCAAACAATGACTAAATAGAATACAATACTATGACTTATTGTATTTTTAAAATACTTTGTTGTCTTTAATATATAAATATATTTCAATAATGTTCATATACCGAGTATACTGAGGGATTTCCATTGAACAGTCTATAGAGGTGAAAGTATCTTGCTTTGTCAACATTTCTGTTTGACACTAGTTTCTCTCAAAATTTCTAATTAAAGTTGAATCTAAAAAATATATATATAAAATATAAACAGGAAATAAAGTTACTAATCTCTTAATTTCTCAAAAATCTACAAAATAGCCTAATTTTGTTATAACTTCTCTGCAACGGCATGAAATTTACCTCAAGTTGAATTTTGTGTATTTGTTTAATAACTTTTATCTTTTGGTGGATACGCAGCTTAATAATAATTTAAGATTTAAAATTGTTACTAAATCAGCTACTGCCTACCATAAGAAACATCAAATTTTAATTTATTACTAATGTATTCAATTAAATAAAACATTAACTTGACAACTTATATCGATTTACTCAATAAAATTGTTTGCTTTTATAAAATAGTATATCATGTTCGACTTGAGCGCACATTTGATAAAGTGGATGAACGAATGCATATACGAGGTGTGGTTAATAATACAGCGCTACTGCTAAATTACAGTAATGTGTTCACTTTCCGGAATTTAAAGTGGTGTGACTTTAAAACCTGAATCACCTTTCTAATGCATACAATTTAATTATTAACAAACAAAATGTAGCTCTATAAAACTATTTTCATTATTTTTATGTGTGTAATTAAAGTTTAATTTGTATGAATTTTATTGTTATTTAAATGTTTATGATGATAAAACTTTATGTAGACTATGATGTTTATTTGTAGAGTGGCAGTAACTCGATTTTTAATTTGATGACATCATTTATTAAAAATAAGCAATTAAATAAATTCAAGACCTCCAAATTTCAAATGCAATTTTAAATTTAATTTCATCTATGCACCTTCTTTTCCTAGTTGCCTTTCAAATTGTGTCAATATAATCTCAGAAAGCATCAAATGTGTTATGGAATAATTAAATCGATTTCAGATTTTGATGAATCGTGACACTCATATTGCTACTTTGAAACACTTCTGGTGTTTTCTGAAATTAATATGACTATTCTGACATAAAATTGATACGTACAGTCGGAAAAGGTGCAGATAAGGCAGATCAGTCAGAGAGCTAATCTGACTCGAGTACAAATTTTTAAGTTGACAACACCTAATTGAATAACTGGCAACTCAAAATCTGAATTTTTTTGGGGGCTTCTTTTCACACCTAGACTTTTGTAGTTTATTGTCTCCTGCTTGTGTACATATAACTTTAACGATTGTGACGTCTATTAATAAATTCATTTTAAAATATTTGAAATATTTACAATACTGCTATTGTTTATATTATAATGAACAATAAAGATGCAAAGCTAATCAAAATTATGGTGAGAATATAAAATTGCTGTTGAATTTAAAAAAATAATTTTGCATAGTATTGCAAAATTTACTTATGTTTGGTCGCTTTCAATATACTAAAATTTTCAATTCTAATTACAACAAAATTCTTATAAATTTGAAAAGAACGACAGTGTAAAAAAGCATGATAAAATACTAGAACATCAATTACTGAAAGTAGAAATGGAATCAAATAAAAATTAATTAAATGATAACTAAAAAGTAGATATTTTTTTGTTAGATCAGGTAGGAGAACGCGAAATCAAAAAAGGAAGGACGAATTAGATTAATCATTAGTAATTAATAAATCAAGAATGTCAAAATTAAGCGAGATTAAATCAAAATAAAATGAAACAGTATCAAATTGAAGTGGGAAATTCTAGAATATATAATTATCAATTTTTTTTTCAAAGTATATTAACATTATTGTCGCTTAAGCACTTTTCTCGATGGACAATAGCAGATCGCGGCTGCTAATTGGACGATCTAATTGTTAATGATATGAATAAACAATAGTTTAACGGTGCACCTTAATGTGTGTAATATTAATTAATACAGCGCTCCTCAGACGATAACGATGTTTGTTCATGTAACAATCCAAATCCTCATTGGCAAGAAAAGAGGTTGTCGTAAAACTAAGACTTATTGCTGTGCGTTTACGCCACATAGCATGTGGCACCTACAACATATGTATGTAAATCTCCCGACAGTGTATATGCACGCATAATGACTTTTTAATTACATAGATTTCTATAAATGTATTTCGAATTGCGTAAAAATGTCAACACTTTATTTAACCCTTTAAACTTTTAGTTGGTTGGTGTTGGGATAATACGGATAATGCGTATTCGGTATTTTAGACAGACGGAATTTTAGGGTGATCCCCTACTTTAGCTCAACTAACTGATAACTTCAATCTGTACAACAATAGATTGTTTCTAACCTTTTCAGCATGCAAAAACTCATTTCACAATGTTATAAATAAAATAATCTTTTAAATATACACGCTTATATTTTGTGCATTCGAACAATGTCTAATCTGACAGGATCAATAAAAACATTTTCATTCAAAATTTGTATTCTAGTATATTTAACATACATAAACCAAATATTATACGCGATACAAGCTAATTTATTCATCCCTTCGTGAGGTGATTATAAAACACAAATAACAAATGAAATCTCAAGAACAAAAACAAAGTCTAGACATCTAAAATTTAAAAGCCTAATAACAAAAACAATTCAGGTTGAAATTAATTGTTTAGTTGTTATGGACGTTCTCATTGCAATATGTACGCAATCATAATTTTACATAAAAATTGCATACAATTTGGAAAGTTTTAAGAAGTCGTTAAAAATCTATAAAATTTGCTGCAATGTAATGAAATTGCAGTTATGTACTTACGACATATGCGTTATTTTATTTACAAAAATTATCTTTTATTCTAGCAGCCTCTATTACCTCTGGAGTTACTAGAAATTAAATTATTGTCTCTTGCTAAGGTATAGAGGTAAAGAGTTATTATCCTTCCAACCGCCATATTTGATATGTTGAATTAACTTCTATATTTGAGATAAATTTTATATCTAATTTATTTATTTACATATAAAAATATAATTATTACTAATGATTGAAATACATTGGAAATACTGATATATTATACAGCGTTGAAGACAAGTTTGTTTTAATTAGAATAGAAGTGGATTAATCTTGGAACATATATACGGATTTTATGTTGCCCCTCCGAAAAATAAACTAAAAAAATTAAGAGGTCGCCTTATATTTGAGTAAATACGGTATTTATAGCACCTAGTACAGTACCATACTATGTAATAAATGTGGGCCAGAGTGTTGTATTATTTATATAACATCACAAACTCATCTTCATTAGTAGCTCGTCAGTATTTCGTATATTATTGCATTTCTTGTGACACTTGTTGTCACATTTATGCCTTAATATCAAGTATTAAGTCAGCCGGAAGATATATTTTTAAGTATAAATATTATCCTAACATGTGTAATATACAATTAATGTGCATGGGCTTTCAAAAACTTGAGAAATTCAAGTTTTTCCTCTTTGTACAACATTTTTCAGTTATATAGTTTCTTTCATCATAAGTAAAAAGTTATACATACAGCAAGATTAATAGCTGGAATTAAACTTAAAAATTTAAACAGTAATTAAAATTTTGCATATATAGCAACAACGACGTTGCAATTTATTACAAGTAAATCAATACGATTAAATAAATTCACACGATTCGATTAAGAATATTGTCCTACTATATATAAGGCAATTAAAGACAATAATTAAATTCATTATAAAAAAATCCTATTTCCTTATATTGTTACACGTATAACAAAATTAATAGTTGGAATGATCTTAAAAATTCAGTAATTAAAATTTTGCATATAGCATCAACTACATTGCAATTTATTACAAATAAATCAATGCGATTTAAATAATTCACTCGCGACTTGATTATCGATTTTTCAGTATTTCAAAGATTTTAATCACGCTTGTCAGAATAGATAGAATTATTGTAGAAATAACCTTTTGAACCAGAAATTCTCCTTGTTATAGATTATTTTGTACACGTATTATCTAAATATTAAAGTCTAAAGAGATCATTATATTTTGAAGTGATTCCTGTTTTTGTATAATAATCAAAATTATATAATTTGTAACATTACGTTGCATATTTACAAAATCACATTTTTTGTGCTAATGAATGGTAATCATAATATATCTTAGTAATGTTAAAATAGTGCAAAAATATACACTATGTACTTACGTATAAAAAAGTAAAACCTCACCTAATGTCTAATGCAGCAAGAAAAAATAATTATTATCTAATTATTAAAAATATTCTTGTACATAATTCAAAATAAACATATTTTGTAAAAAATATAAATTTCGTACATATAAAAAAGTAAAACCTCACCTAAAATCTCATGCTGCAACAGAAAACCAAATATATTCTATTATCTAACCATTAGAAATATTCCTCGCGTATTTGGAAAAAGTAAACTGTTTAAATCCTCATAAATTATTAATTATCGGCTTCAAAATAAACATATTTTACAAAAAATATAAACTACGTGCAAATAAAAAAGTAAAACCTTACCTAATGCTTAAAAAATTAGAAATATTGCTATAGTATTTGGAAAATGTAAATCGATTAAATCATCATAAATTATTAATTATCGGGCTTCAAAATAAACATATTTTTGCATAGATTGTCATTCATATCCAATTTTATCAATTAAGGACAAATATATTGAAATTTAGCAGTTAGTAATCGCATAAATATACAACATAAATATTTAATACAGGGTATAGCTTTAAATAAACAAATAATAATTTGTCATTTCAAATTCAATTTCTTAGACTCACCATCAATTAAATCATTCATTTTTTAAGCAGCTTGATTGAAATGTCATCAAAGGGAAATTGTTCGGCTATTGCAAAATTACAGCAACAAACTGGAATTTATCTGAAATTTATTTTTCAAGCAATTTAGTGTATCCGAATGCTGGTTCTAATCAATTGCATTACCTTCAAATTTTAGATAAATCGGCAATTTTAATACAATCTCAATTTGACTCTTAAGACTTCACTTAACAGAACAACACATTTTAGTCAGGATTGTCATACAGCTTTCAATCAAATTTTCCAACTGTAAGCACGATTAGATAATATAGTATAGCTTACAGTATCAGTTGCGTTAATTAAGTACATACTTACACATATGATGGTCGTGGATTATTAAATCGTTTGCTCTATATCGAATTCGGTCACCACAAGCTAGTTTCAATTTTGGGTTAATAACGTTTATCGTATCGATTAACCAAAACCCGATTTCATTTCAGATAAATAAGCATAAAATATATATTTCGTGTAAGACAAATTGGACATGCATGTTTTATGCAATGAAACATTTTTAATGCATAAAACTTGTTTAATTGTGATAAAGTTAACGCAAAATTCAACTTCAAATAAATCAACTATTAATTGTCAAATATTTAACACGATTGCCAACCCACGATTCTATTTGCATTAAAATTCAATACATATTTAAAAAATACAAAGAAATTAATATATATTAGTATAATTATTATCAAAGAAAAGCGCAAATTGTTATAATTAGTAAAGTTCATAACGTTTCGATATAATTAAGTTGAGTTATTAATAGCAACGCTGCCAAATCAGTCAAACTTCCCAAATCAAAGTCGATTTTATTAAATATTAAAATGTAATTTAAGCATCAAGTACTTACATAAACGCTTTTCTTGGTGCAACATTACGAATTTATTTAATAATTGAAATTTTTGAATAAAAAAAATTTTAAGCGACAACGTTGCATTGTGTATGTATAAAAATCTAACCTAAAAGTTGCCGAAATAAAATGTAGAAGTGTAAAGTGTAGTTTAAATTGCTTAAGTACAGAATGGAAACGCCGGAAGTGCTACAAAACAAGCTTTACTACTTGCTCGAGCAGCTACAAAACATGGCGAGAGATCTGCCACCGTAAATATTACGAATATATCATCAATTATTTACTAATGAGCACTTTTAGGAAGTATCAAATGCGAATCCCCTATGAGTTGCTGTCCAGTCTGGCGCATTGCTTATTAAATGATACAATTTTTGAGATAGTCAAAGGATTGATGGAAATTCAGCACGTAACCGAGCAGCATTTATACCAAACTAGACTACAGTTTATCAACAAACAGAAACGTAACTTACCTTAAATTTAATATATCACAAGATTGATTGAATTTAAACACGAAAAAAGCGTTCATTTATTAAAAAATTATCACAGAAATGTGTTGAAACACAGTCTTTTTAGCTACATTTTAATTCAGTTGAAAATCAAAAGCGAAAAACTGTTTGTTGATTTTATTATACGTAATTTGATTATTATTATTATTTCTTTTTTTCTTTCTGTTCAAGTGGATAAGCAGGAGATCTTAAATCGTAACGATATCAACGCCGAAGAAAAAGTAACACTCTTGAGGAATTTAAAGGATTCACAATCGGATGATTTAAAACAATTTGACATGTCGCTGGTTCGTCAATTGGATGAAAAGGTGATTAGCGTAGTGAAACTGATTCAAACCACGTAAAAACACAATATTTATTATGTAACTGTCATGTTTTACGTTTATTTTTTCTTTGGTGGCGGTTGTTCAGTCGGTGTCTGTGTGTTTGTGTGGAAAATCAATAAATTTGTCGTTTCGCCGTCGGACGACGCGCTTCGGTGACTTTTTCAACTATAAAACGGCAGAGGGTTTTTTGAATTCACCCTCGATGTGGTGCTTTTTTTCTCTTCCTCTAAAGCCCCCACACAATCGATACACTCTTTGATTATTAACACCCACTTTGCTTCGTTTTTTATCAACTGATATAAAAATAGCCGCTTGTTTTATCACTTCGTTTGATCTTAGTTTTTGCGTTGCCCTTTTTTTCATTTACTTTTTTAAATGTTGTTATAAAATTTTCAAGATTTTCAAAGGTCGACTTATTGATTTTATAAATATGTAGTAATTATCAAATTATAATGCACTTTGTTGCACTGTTAACATTCAATTAATTAGAATTTTCATTAATTGCCTAGTTAAATTTAGAATTTGTTTGCATCAAAATTAACTTTAGAGTTGATTAGATTCGAAATATTTTATTTTTTCTCCAAAAAATCAGCAATGTGATCATGAAAATTACTAAAATAATGAATGATAAACGTAATTACCCTTTGGACAAGAAAAATGAAAAATTTCAACACTTTGCATTTCTTGTTATAAAATTCACTATTTATTACAAAATTATTAACCAAGTGCCTTTTAGTATGTGCAAGATTTTGATATTTTAGATCAATTTTAATCTGTTACAGAAGTTTTTGAAACTTTCTTCATGATTTTCCTTTGATTTTTGGAATTTTACATAAAAATATTTTACGATCTTTGTGAAAATTGTTAGAAAAACATATTTTATTTCTATATTCAATCAGCAATATTCAAATTTGAGGGAAAATGCAAAAGATCAAAGAAAATCACAAAAATATCTACGCCTAAAATATATTCAAAATGTATAAGAAATGTAAAGATACTGAAAAAGTAAGTTCATTATTAAAAGTTACCAGAAACTGGTGAAAATTGCTTAAAATTTAATATGAACCAAACGTAAAAAATGTATACTTTTAACAATATTTGAACAATTAAATCAGATCTCGGCAATGTCCTGCAAATCTTTATGTGAATATCTGCAATATAGCAATAAATTTATTATACTTAATCGGCTGTAATTGTTTGAAATGACGTCATGCATAAGCAGTCATTATACATGCATTTTTAATGATGTGATACAACTGAACCAATTCGAAACGTATCAACGGGTGAGTAAAATCGATATTAATAAACGATCAATGAATTTTTCAAAAGTCGTTGAAATATTAATCCACTTTATTTTATATTGTAGGTTAAAGATCAACAAGAGACATTGGAGCAGGCCGGCGTTCCCGGATTCTACGTTACGACGAATTCGCTGGAAATTAAAGTTCAAATGTATTTATTAGATTTCATTTTGCGCATATCTAATATTGAAATACCATCTTGAATGTAAATGATTAGAATTAGGTTATTTATTTGTTAAATAATGTATGTTCCTATTAGTTATTAATTTCAGTTTTTTGCACTGAATTATTAAGTTTTTGCATCTTAAACAAATTATATATAAAAAAATATAATTTAAACTTTTAAAAAATTATTTTTCTTACATGAAATTGTTTGATAAAAAGGCCAACTTTTGTAAAATACGAATAAAATATGTTCATTTCGTAATTCAGAAATACAAATACCTTATATTTAGTTTATTGTCTTATTTATAGGAACACTGTCAAACTAAACACTGCACCAATGTGATATTGAGATGTGCTAGGAAAATAGACTACAGTTTACTGCCAAGTTATTATGTTTGTCGTCGTTTGTCCCATTTTTAAAATTTTATCAATTATTACATATTTACAACATCAAAATGTACCAAATAGTATTGAAGAATGAATTAAAATGGTTGTAGAAGTTTTTGGGACACCAAATGGTAAAATATTTACCTAGCTTTATTATCAAAATTCTTAAAATCTCTGGTATTTTTCTTATCTTCTTCTTTGTATAGAGTAGTGAAGCTGTATTAGTGTGATAGAGATTCAGTTGAAGACGCTGCAGAGTCTTATTAGCCATTTAATTCTTTCGCCTTAGTATTTGAAATCCACTTTCCTATCATCTTGACTTCAGATTAAATGCTTGAATATCAAAGGTCCTATGCTTGTTTATTCTTTTGTTAAGTTAGAAAAGAAAAAATCTATAAATACATTAAAATTTAAACAATTAAAATAAATTTATTTTAAATTTAGCCAAATAAATACTACCAGCCTAAAATTTATACATTGCGACTTAGCGCCACCTGTGTAATGGTAGCCCAATTAAAGCAGCTGTTAGCACAGCCACAAATCGGCTCGACTATTGCAAATTGTACATTAAGTTGCCTATATCAAGCAATTCAAATTATACAAACGATTTTATAGATATTTTATTCATTATAATGTATATTACATCAATAAAACAATGTAACTATATAGAGGAATACAATAAATCTACATTTAATCAAACAACAGCACTCCCGCTAACGTATTTTAGCTCATAAATACATTAAGATTTAAAAATGTTGGTGGAGGAGTTGTTATTTTTTGCTGTAACTTTAGATATAATAGAGTAATTGGGCTCAAACTTGTAGTGGTGATATGTTTTTAGATCCCCTACGATATACCATTTTCAAATTTGCAAAAAAAGAAAGTTGATTTTCTTCGAAAAATAACGGTAATTTATGGATATTTAATTGGCCCATAGGCCTACTTAGAATTGGACTAGAGGGCTCAAAATTGGCTCAGCAATATCTATTAGGGTCCTCTACAAGGTGATATGCTTAAAAATTCAAAAATCGAAAAAAAATTTTTTTGGCCAAAAAAACGGCAACCTTACGATTTTTGCGATTTTCGATGGAACAGCGATTTTGTTCAAACTTTATATATAGCCATATTTCGTCATTCTAAAACCATGTGCGTTGTCCGTTATCGGGAATTTTATGATGAAAATTCAGGTTTTTCATGATTTTTTCCTACTCTATTTTATTTCTTTGCATCTGCTACCTTGCCATTCGACGGGAAATGTAATTTTACATAGAAAATAACTCTTGCATCAATCATTTTCATTTATTTACAGTAGAAAAAAAATAAAAACATTAAAAAAACGAGCATTACATGTATTATAAGTTTTTTAAAATTATGTGCATGGAGCGCTGGCGCCACCTGTGTGGTGGTAGACAAACTATGACATCTCTTAGCATGAACGTAAATCAGATTTTAGTTTCATGCAAAATTTATAAATTAACTAATATATTATATTCATTAGTGCTTTTATTTATATAAAATAATTAATATTTATTAATTTAGAGGTGTGGTATATTTTTGGTGTTTTTTGTGTTTAGTTACTCTCTAGGCTCTCTAGCCTCTCTAGCCTCTCTAGTTTATTACCAACCGATTGCAAACAAAACAAACATGTGATAAATTTTGACATCTGACACAAGACGACATTTCAAAACAAGCTCGTCTTAAAATTACACTTAATTTAATTATAATTACTTAATAAGAATGAAGTGAATTGTAGTAAATCGGTAGGAGTAACATTGATACGATGGCATTTGACCCGCTACATATAGAGAAAATTTGCCGAACATGTTTGTCTGAAGATCAAAATATGAGATCAATATTTTCAATTGATGAAACCTTAGGCGAAACAGCGAAATTATGTGAGATGTTAATATCGTGTGCTTCCGTGCAGGTAATAAGGATGTATGAGGATGCATTTCGTCGATTAAATAGCGCATTTGTAGGTGCTGGAAGGTGATGGTTTACCGAGTCAAGTTTGCCTTCAATGTGTCCATTACATTACAAGAGCATTTTCATTTCAACAGCTATGCCAACGTTCGGATATGTCACTTAGGCAGCTATTAGGAAAGGCAGATATTACGTACATAGAAGAATTGAAGCCATGCTTGAGCACACAGTTGCAGGATCCGTTACAAATGGATGATACGACAAACGATGTGGCGCAGCTTTTTTTACATAGCACTGATTTGCAGCAGGTGGGCAAACCGATGGAATGCAATCCAACACCACAACATGACGATAAAAGTATTATAATGTTGAATGAATTTGAAAAACCGCCTGGTATTTTGCAGCCAAATTCTTTAGTAAATTTATATATTTGAACGCTTTTTTATAGATTGTATTAATAATGAAGAGGATAAAATTAATATAGAAATTGATAATAGTAAAAAGGAGCAAAAGAAACGAAAACTGAAAGACGACACCGAACAACCGCTGTATCCTTGCGAAGAATGTACATTTTGTTTTACTTCGCTGAGTGATTTACGTAACCATCAAAAGACGCATCCAAAATCGACCAAATTTATTTGTAAAGTCTGCAATCAAGGCTTTGCAAGTGCTAGTACACTTTGCAGACATTCAAAAGTTAGTATTAATTTTAAACTGGTTTTAATAAAGAAATTACCTAATCTAATTTTTAATTGCTTTTAGGTACATGAGAGTGTGAAAAGACACCTTTGCAGCGAATGTGGCAAAGGATTTTCACGATCCGATGATCTAACGCGACATCTACGCACACACACTGGCGAAAAACCGTTTCCGTGCAAGTTGTGTGGAAAGAGCTTTGCACAGTCGTTTCGGCTGCTGGAACATATGCGTGCACACGCTAACGAGAAGAGTTTTGTATGTTCGATATGTGGCAAAGCGTTTTCGCGCTATACAAGCTTGGCGGCGCATAATAAAACGCATAGTGGAATTAAAAGTCATGAATGTTCGATGTGTGGGAAAAGGTAAAATTATTTAACACAAAATTGTACGTTTAATGTATAATATTATTAAAATCAATGTCTATAATTAATTAGAGAAGAAAATAATTTTTATTGGATGTAGTTTTGTAGTCGAAATCAGACGATTTAAATTTGTTAAAAGATTTGAGGAATATAAGTATCTTTATGCATTAATAGCGCATTTTATTAATTAATTACTAAAAAGCCAATCTTTTTAATTATTCTCTTAACAATGAAATGTACTCGAATTTATTTATTTTTGTAATCAATATTTATTTGGATTTTTTGTGCTTCTAGGTTATGCGGATCTGGTTCACTAGCAATGCATATGAAAATTCATACAGGATTAAAAGATCATATTTGTCCATTTTGTGGTAAAGGATTTACGACGCCGAGTAATTTAACCATCCATAAGCGAACACATACAGGTACTTGAAGGGTGAATTCAGAAAGCGAGAGTTCGTACATAACTAATAATCCAAGGGTTGTCTGAATTGTTAGCCCCTAATTAGAAAACCGGATAGATAGATAGTAACTGTTCGTCTTTAAGTTAATAAGATGATCGATGTACATTTCATGAAGTAGTACAGTATAACTCTGCCATTGCTTCGTGAATGGTTGTAAATGTAATGATTTATCACATTTTTTAACTATTGAAGCTAATGGGATGAAAGGCAATGAAAAGTTTTAGATAGAATATTTATTGACAAACTTTACAATCAAAGAATTCTGCTTTTTTGTATTTATTTGTTAAAAATATTATCAACATACCCGAAACAAGTCGAAATTATTATACTTTTTGTGACAATCTGCAAAGCAACAAGCGAGTTTTTCTTGATATTAAATTTAAATAGTTCTTTTGTACGAACTGTGATTGGTTGATATTGCTTTTAAAGATGGTTGTTTTATGAACATGTTAAAAACTATTACCATAGTAATTTTGTGATTTTAAAGGAGAGCGTCCATACGTGTGCAATGTGTGCGGCAAAGGTTTTCCGGACCCGTCTCGTCTAACAGTCCATTCGCGTTCACACAGTGGTGAGAAACCGTACGTTTGTTCTGAATGCGGAAGAGGATGTGTTAGCTCGTCGCAGCTGAAAAAACATATGCGAATACATACCGGCGAAAAGCCGTACCAGTGCAATATTTGTCCTAAAGCCTTTCCCCGGTCAGAGGATTTAAGAATACATATTAAAACTCACACAGGTTGGTTGAAGAAATCCTATCAACTCTACAGAAATATACATTTACTATATTTTCAGGTGATAGAAATCATGTTTGCCATATATGTAATAAAGGCTTTTATCAAGCTTCAACGTTAAAAGTTCACCTGCGTATTCACACCGGTGAAAAGCCATACACATGTACCATTTGCGACAAAGCCTTCTCTCAAACCGGTCCTCTATCAACGCATATGAAGACGCACTAATTTTCATTTTCCATTCATTTTTTTAAGTATTATATATTTTAGCATCACATGTTTTACTAAACAGTACTACAACCTAATTTATTTTTAACTTAAGCAGCATTATTTTTGTATTTTTCTAAGAAATATTTCGCATTTCATATATTAATTACATATGGTTGATTATACGATTATGTAATTAATATACATTATACTATGAAAAAATATAATTTATAATCTTTTACAATAGCATTTGATTACCGCACTTTTTGTTTGGTTAATTTGGGATGCAGCTAAGTGATTATTTTATTCTTTATATGAAGATGCAGCTGAAAGTGCCTTAAAGTACTGCATGATGTATGTAAGTAGCGCGTTTCTGGGCCCTTTATAACTTTTTTTGCAAACATAATTATAATTAAGCATTTACTTAATTGGTGTTAGTCTTGTAACTCTAAGTGAATGCAGTTATACTCCCAAATCGTCAGTTTCTAACATCAGTGTTAAATAACTATAAGAAGCTTTGACAATCTACAATGCGCGAAATAGTTTATTTTTTGAAAATATATAAGTAATATTAAGTTTACCTGAATGAATAAACTGTACTGCAGCTTAGCAAATCCTCCGCATGTAGTCGACAAAACCATTTGCGATCTTTTATCGATAAATAATAAATCCTTTTGGGTTTGCGTATCTCCATCCCAGGGAATAATATCGTGTATGACATCTGATATTTTCTCACTCTGCAATTTGATTATTTTAATTACACGGTTGAAAATGCGATATATTAACAAAACGAGTTATACTTCGTTAATTAATCGTTGACCAAAATAGCACGCTAAAAAACATGCTCCGAAGTAAGCAGTAAAGTGTAACAATGCTGGATAGGTATAACCCTTAAAATATCCGTTATTAGTTAAGATTATGATGAAAAAATTAACTTACCTTTCCTAATAGCTCATAAGCAGTTAAACTAGTTACAATCATACTAGATGTGATCAATATTAAATATAATAGTGAAGTTGCTTTCCTATACATCGCGTTCAATCTAAAACAATATTACAAAATAAATATAATAATTTACCATATTTTATAAATGTAGATAATATTTTGAATACATTGCTTTACGAGTCCAATTTTTCGAAAGTTATCGATTGATAGGAGTAGTTAGTAAAGATAAATCACTGATTTTTTAACTGTCAACTCGCGGCTGTGTAGAGAAAAAATTTGAAAACATCGAGTTTCAAGATAATTAATACTGAAATTGGGTTCATTAGACATAATTATTATTTAAAAATTAATACATTTCGTCTAATTGTCATCATCAAAAAATCCATCAACTTTTAAATAACATCATTGAATTACAATTCTTAGCAACTTACTCATAAATGCGATTGTGATATTGAACCACATTCTTGATGTGTCTCTTCCTTTCAGAACGTGACGATATCTTTGTCAGCATTGTAATAATTAATAAAAATTCATCGATATAAGCGATAAGCGCTTCACTGATAAACGTTCCGAGTAGCACCATGTTGATTCCTGTGGCGATATTTAGAATTCCCGTGGTGATTTGCAGGAATCCGTAGATGGGCCGAAACGGCATTGTATTAATATTAACGAACGGTAGATAGGATGTAAATGCTAAACCGCAATCCATCGGCGAATGCTCATCACACTTTTCCGTCAAAATAGTGATACAGAGCATTACGTAAGAGAAGGTAAGAAAGCTATTCGTTGTGTATGATGCAAAATTGAATATATTATTAAGACGTTCCAATTGTTTCGGTTTTTGGTATGTGGTAAAATCGCCAATGTTATCCAATAGTTCTTCGAATAGTCTTGCTCTTGCTGCGAATTGGAAATGAACCAACGATTGAGCGGTTACTGATACGAGTACAGCTACATCGTCAGCGATATCAAAGAAGTTGAATTTGTAATTGTGAATGTAATAAATTAAATGTCCTAAACATCCAATGCTTAAAAGGTGGTAGTGGAAAAATACTAAGTAGTGGTATGGTTTTAAATCATATTTGCGTATTAATCCAAGACGTTTTAATGTTTTTCTTTCTGATTCAATCAAATACTTTGTGCCTTTTCCATCATCGGTATTTTCAGTAAAAAGTTTCTTAATGTTATCTATCTTAAGTTTGATATTATCCATTTTATAACTTACACATTATGGAATCTATTTCAACTGTAACATATTTTATAAATATCTTAGAACGCCTACACAAATTTCATAATTCATTATTGTCTTCTAATGATAATGCTTAGTTCGCTAAAAATCTGGATGGTTTTCTACATTAATAACAAATTCATTCAACGAAAATTGTATAGTACCTAGTAATAATATATTATAGCTTAAATAATAACAATATTTTAATTATGCATACATAAAATTATTGTGATGAGGAAATATACTATAATAGGAGACGTTGAAGATTGTCCTCCAAAGTGCCGTATATAATAAATATTGGTCAGGGCCATTTCCTCAAGACTATGGTAAAAAAGTCCTTATATAATTTAAAGCTTAAAAGCTTTAAGACCATTGATAGGCAACCTACGGCCCAAGGACAAACTAACTAACGACCAAACGAAAAGTTCTATATTTATATTATTCAAAACGACATCAAAGTTTTTTTTATTTTACGTTTTAAGATAATAAGAACTAAAAATCCATACGCAGCGACGACTCTTCCTGAAACTCCTCTACGTTTTTTAATTCAGTTGGCAAAAGCATTTTTACTGTTTCTTTAAAGAAGAGGCTTTGTCATTTACAGCGAAGCAGGTCTCATCCCAGTTAGGAAAGGATCAGTGGCAATGCAAGTGAAATGATAGGATAATTTCAAAAGTTATATAGAAAGTATACTACATAAGTTTCTACTATTATATATAGTGCATAAATTCAACAACATTATCTTAAGGTTATTTTAAATTAATCTCAGTTTGTAGTAAGATATTATAATAAAACTATGTTAGGCAATTTAGTTACCAGTTTCCATCATTAGCATCAAATAACTGTAAGCAGTTTTTATGATCTGAAACCCAACAATATTCTAATTATACATTAGCAGCATTTAGAAATCATACATTTATAAATAATCCATAATTCATAATTGCAAATCCTCCGGCACTATTTGACAAAGGCTCTTCTACATTTTTCAATAAAATTAATAAATCTTTTTGCGTTAGCAAATCACCATCCCAAGGAATACTGTTGATAATGACGTCCGATAAAATGTCCGTCTAAAAAAATGCTATAATTATTAATAATAAATCTTAAATAGGTTGACAATTACATCACCTCATTTATTAAACGCTGCCCAAAGAAACAGGCCAAGAAGGATGCTCCAATATAGCTCATACCATGAAGAAACGCAGGATAGGTATATCCCTAAAATCATGCAAGTTAGCTGCGTGATATATTGACGTCTATGCGAATTAATTTGTTCTAACTTTGCCTAGTAGCTCGTAACTGGTGAAACTAATCATTGCCGCTGAGGCTGCAAGCAACACCATGTACAAATATTTTCCCATTTTCATGTAAAGATCGTACAATCTAATTAGAAAAAGTTTAACAATTAGAATTGATAAATAGTGTAAAGTCTACAAATAAGTTTGCAGAGATTTTTTGTAATGTTGTAACAATACCTCCCATTTGTACATCTCATCTACTTGGCACGAGTCACCGCTTTCAAATTTTACTGGCCAATTGTGCCATTTTTAAAAAAAGCTCTACGTACTTATTTCTTAACCAAATACATACATCTTCTGAGTTAACTTACTCAAGAATGCGATAATGATAATTAATTATTGTATTCATTTGCTGTTTTCGATCTTCTCGCTTCTTAAGCGTCTTTAGCGCATTGACCATCTCTTTAAATTCATCTATGTAGGCGATAAGTGCTTCATTTAGAAATGTGCCAAACAGTATGAGATTTAACCCGAGTACAACACATGTAGCGCCATTGTAGAGTTGCAACACGCAGTAAATTTGCCTTGCGGGCGTTTCGAGAACGTTAATGAAAGGCAAATGTGCGGTGAAGACCAAACCGCAATCCGAATCTTCACCATGGCATTGTTGCGGAACTAGAATCAATATCATTGCCGCTACTGAGAGAGCTAGGAATACGTTTATGACGACGGAAAGCAGATTAAATATATTGTTGATGCGTTCAATTTTTCTAGGCTTTTTGTATTTTCGAAAATCTCCATATTCAATCACTCCCTTGCGAAAATATTTGAAATGCGTTATGAAAACTAGATAAATTACGGTTTGTAGGCATAGAGATATTGACATGCAAATATCGTCCGCAACGGCAAAAAAATTCCATGGATTGTTTTCTGCAATTGAAAGAAAATACTACTTACGCATATATTATTACACAAAATGAATATATTAATACTAAGGTAATGTATCAAATGGCCAATGGAACCAACAGTAAATATATGTAAAGAAAGTAGAAGGGGAACAATTTGATACAGTTTGAATCCAGTTTTTGGCCAGAGTCCATATGCAGCATAAAATCGTTCAATGTTGGCCACCATAACTAAGCGATCATTGCCATCGTCTGTATCTTCAAGCAGTATCTTTTTAAGCTTGTAATATTCTTGTTTTATACGAGCCACCAACATTTTACTATCTCTGAAACATCTAGGTACACTTTGTTGAACAATACTAGTGTTTGGTAAAATCCAATGTAATCATTTATTAATAAGAATAAGTAATAATAGTAATCATATAGTAGGTATATAAAATAATATTGTATTAGCTTACATATGACTAAGGAAAAATCAAAAACATGCATTAATTATTTCTGTTAATCAATTTTAGCTATATGACCTACATGATAGGAATTTAGGATTCAAGATCACAGGATGAGCACAAATCAACATTTTTAGTGTTCAAATACAATTTAAACAGCAAGAGGCTTATTTATATTTGAGACCACACTTGCATTTATAAATTGTCCCTACTTCTAAATCCAAAACCAAAAATTAGAAGCGGGAAGAAAGCTCTTGATGAGCTTTCAACATAATTTAATTAGAGCGTTGTTCTCCATCTAACTCATTGATTCTCTAACTGGACGATTGTGGGAGCTTTTCCATCTTCAAGGAAGTGATTAATAACAATTTATATTTTGGATGGCAAAGGACAATGTTTTGGACAGTATTAAGAACATGGCACACAATGTAATACAGAACTTACATTCTTTTACATGCCTGATCAGAAATATCTGAAACAATTACACTATTCATGACTGAATTCAGAATTTGCATCATTTTAGTTTTCTGATCTGAAATATTGTAAAAAAAACAAAATTGTTTTAAAATACAATACGAGCTTAGAAACTGTTGCTAGAATATTTAATGATTTATATTGTTTTTTATTACTTTTAAAAGATGATGCAAAATTCTTGTTTTTAGTTACTTAATTAATTAATTAAATGTGGAAATTTTTATATTTCCCATATGATTTCAAACCAGGCAGTTTAATATTTTTCTAACATGAAGCATTGGCCATCTATGAATAAATAGCAAAATGATACGCGTTCTCTAATTCTGACGATTCCGACTTGTTGACAAGTAACATAACCAATCTGTTATGATGTCAGTAGTGAAAGGAATTTTTTAAGAAACGTCAAGGAGAATGTTGCTAACATGACAGTATTCACTATTTTTTATAATTCATGCAATGTTTATATTGATAAAAACTAAGGTATTTGAATACAATTTCCATACATAATTTGCATGTATTTTCGATAAGTTTCAATCAATATTCCACGTTTACAATAATTAGAATAATTTCATTTTAGGTCAGATAATTATAGAAACACCATTATTATGGAAAATCTAACAGAACACACTAGTGAAAATCCCAACAAAGATAATGAGCCACCTATACGAAAAGATCTGGATGTTATTGTTAGCGAAAATCATAAATCAGGGTTGTTAAATATTAGAGCAATTGTATTTTTATTGTTATGGTATATATTTAGTGGATGTACTCTATTTTTAAACAAATATATTTTAACTTATTTAAATGGGAATCCTACAGTTTTAGGTAATGTACAAAGGAAATATAATATTTATTATTACTTATTATTAATCTTTCTTTTTAGGAGCATGCCAAATGTTAATGACAGCAACATGTGGATTCATACAAATGTATTTTCCTTGCGGTATGTATAAACCGTCATCTCGGCTAAGTAAACCGCCAGGATTTTATAGACATATGATACTGGTTGGATGTACAAGGTAAATTCAATCAGGCTAATGATTTTTAATTTGCTGAATAATTTATTAAAATTGAAGGTTTCTAACGGTGGTATTGGGTTTAGTAGCACTGAATTACGTAGCTGTAAGTTTTACAGAAACAATAAAAAGTTCCGCTCCATTGTTTACAGTATTAATATCTAGATTTTTATTAGGTGCGTTACATTTCATTATATATATTCTAATAAATAAATATAATAAAGCGACCAATTCTACGACGTTGAATCAGATATTAATCGGAATTATTTCTTATCAATTTATTGGTATTGGATAAAAGTATTAATGCTTACGTCTACTTTTCTATATAATTATCTGTGTTTGTGGTATTTTTTTAAATTGCGCTATTGCAAAATAAATGCTATGCTATTTGATCAACTACTTGCATACACACGATTTCATTGTAGCATTGCCAACAAAATTATGTCTTTCCAGATGGTAATCATAGGAAGATTCTGAATGTAGAGAGGATGTTGTAGTGTCTCTGTGATGTAATATATACATACATAATTGTATGTCTGCGGGTTAGAGGGAAACGATGTTTTTTTTAATTTTTAAATTTCACAGTAAAAAGTGACGTTCGCAGTACGATGTTCCACCGACCAAAGTTTCAAAGTACCGGTTGTTAAAATCCCCACTACGACTGCAAAATATTTTTTGATAGCAACGTGTTACTTTACCTGCATATATTTAAATGGGCCCCCAGAAAACCGTCTTCTTAGAAAATCGGTACTTTGGGATGTGTTCGATAGTTCATGCGGAAATTCATAGATACAAAAATGTGTGATCCAATAGACTTATAACGAGTTAAAATATTCCACAAATCCTTTGATTATCTAGAAAACTAATAATAAATAAGCCTTTGCGTTTTTACAATTTTACGATTAATTTAAAAATCCGTTTATATTTGATTTACCTTCGTATATATGTCAGGAGTACTATGTTACACCTTTTTTAATTGCCAAACTTTTTAACAAATAATAAAAAATATATCTGACAGAACTATAGAACTCTAAAGTTTGCTCATAAATAATTATGTTGAAATGAAGTGATGGAAGTTGGTGAAATCTTAGCGAAGTTTTAAGATTCTTATAAATAATCTTTCACTTGAGATAACCTATAAATATTGAAACTTGCATCATAACACATTTTGTTTCAAATTATTTTAATCATTGGTCGCTTTATTACTATGATTATAATTCTATAATGCATACAAATGATATGCGATTTATGACCTATATTTAATAGTGTGTCATTAATGTGTAATATGTTTCATTTATTGATGGCGAAATATGCATGAACAAATGATGTAATTTCAGGCGAACAAACAGGACTGTTTGTTAATTTAAGTCTTTTACCTGTGATGTCTGGCCTGGCGTTATGTTCGGCGAATGAAATAAGTTTTGAAATAAGGGGTTTTATCGCTGCGATGGCAACTAATTTGACAGAATGTCTGCAGAACGTCTACTCGAAAATGCTCATCTCTGGAGATAAATTCAAATACACGTAATGATGCTGCGTATTATGTGCGACTCCTCCATTTATGTCTCATTAATATTTTAGGCCAGCTGAGTTGCAATTCTATACTAGTCTAGCCAGTGTGGTAGTACAAATTCCAGCAACTTTATTACTTGTTGATCTCTCCCATGCGGAGAACCCCGATTTTAGTCATATTTTCTATTTTGTACTTAATGGATTGTTCTTTCATTTCCAAAGTATAACTGCATACGTTTTAATGGACTACATTAGTCCCGTTACTCACAGGTAACTCATTTATTTTTAGTTGTAGTAGTCATATTGATTTACGTTTTAATATGAAACATTACCGGCAATTAATCTACGCAAGCTATTTTTTAAGCACAATAAACATTATTTTTAGTAAGCTCGTAATTAAAATATTATTCTAACAATATTTTAATAATTCATTATCGCTTGCGTCGAATACATGTAATTGTTGGTTTGGAATTCTAATTATTTGATAACAAAACCTATTTTTTCGTATTCTAGCTTCAAATATGCTTCTAAATATAATGCATGTTTGGCTTCAATTTTAATTTATAGCTGTATTGATTTAATGCTAGACTATCAATCAAAGTCTCGTTGTGGCTTTCCGTTTTTCTATTTTATCCTACTCTACACGATAACGCCATTAGAAAAATCATTAGAATTTGAAAAATAAGTAAAATGATATGAATATCAATCATAATTTAACAATACTTGAATTAATATATAGGGTGTTCAAAAAACATAGCCATTTTATTAATCTATTGGGGCATACATCTAAGGGGACGAGGGATTCAAATAGGTCAAGAAAATTTGAGAATATTTCGAGCCACAAATGTTTTCTTTCACCTAGATGTCTTTATGGAGAAGTCAAGAACTACATATTAGATTTACCACATATATTAGAAAAATACAAAAAAAAGAACTTTTATTAACTCTACTAATGTTTTCTTAGACAAAAAATTATTAGGCGCGTTCTAAACTCAGTTGAACTGTCACGCTTTTGGTTAAACCTGACAGAACTCGGATTATTAGCTTTACTATCGCTTCTATCGTGTGGTTTTAACTTTTCTTATTCTTCCAACATAATTTATTAAACATTTTTCACTAGAGATAGAAACAACATTAAAGTTTTCACATTTTTCACATAGATAGAGTAAAATCAATTTAATGTTTTTACATAATGCAATGTATGACTTATAATAAACAAACGTATGCGATCATGATTGATGCTTTTGGAGATATAAAATTTATACATGGCGTGTCGCGAGTCTTAACAGCAACAATAATTAATTTGCTCTTATATCTATTTTATAAGGCCATCCTTTTAATTTCAAGATATCCTTTATAAAATCTTAAGTACATATTAGGACTCTGTGTTTAAGTACAAGTGTTTATAAATAATCTATTGTCTTTTTTTCAGTGTGGCAAACACGGCCAAACGTGCGTTTTTAATCTGGCTCTCCGTATTAATGTTTGGAAATTCTGTAACGTTATTAAGCGGCTTGGGTACGTTTACTGTAATCGCTGGTGTTTTTCTATATATAAAGGCGCAACAATATGACGATAGAGTAAATTCAGCCAATCTAATTAAACGAAGAAAAGTACGTGCAATTTAGATGATACATACATTCTTCAACTCTCACCTAACTGTCTATTAAGAGTTTTTAACTATCCCAAAATGACAAAAAATGAATCTTTGTGATAATTATGGTGTATAAATTCTTCCATTCTAAATGGTGTTAATATTAATTGTCAAATTGAAATCACTCAAATTGTTTATTGTTATTAATATTATTATAAATTATTAAGCTGTACATTCCGTTCAACTCTGTACATACATATCTATAAATTATCAAACTTTTTTTATAATATTCTTGTAAAGTGATTATAAGTCAATTTGTACATAAATAAATGAATATTTATTTTAAATTTTCACTATTACTATCAATTTTAAATTCAATTTTTATTAGGTTGATATATATAAATAGTTGCAATTTGTTTCATTTCTAAAATAGATCTAGTATGTATGCCACACAACGCTCAATTTTACTATGAACCGATATCAGACAACCAAGTATGCACACCAAAATGACGAGTAATCATATTATTAATTTATTAGGGTATAAACTGCATTATTTATGCTAAATATTGTAATTTTTTGTGGCAATCACTAAAAAATGTTAGTCAATGATATTATACACAACAATTTTCAGATGGAATGTTAACATTACAGTCAATTGTTGAAGAATTTTGTTAAAACGAGTTGCTGCAATTATATTACCTTTATAAAATGAATTGGTGTTCAATCTTAACTTCTGAACGTGAGCCAACAATGGGATGCTGTTCGTATTTTGGTAAGTACAAATAAATAAATTTCATAAACATTCGATTTAAACAACTGGATTTATGGTCAATAGAAATTAAGATCCAAGATAAGGTTAACACGTTATTAATTATAATATTGAATGAGAGATAGCAATCAAACTACTGTTTCTACCTTTATGTTGCTTTAATGGGACTTTGATTAATTGTTTGATGTAGGTTATATCTATTATTTACTTATTAGCGGGAATAATTAATTAAATTATATACCTATTACACATGTATTTTTATCTAACCTATTGATAAGTATATGAGAATTGAAATGGTACATGGTAAGATTTATATACAAACAAACACGAATGAAATATGAAATAAAATTATCATAAAATCATGGCTTTCTCTGCTTTAAATAAAATTATTTATGTATTTGTAATACTTTCACCCTTCTTATCTTCATTTCTAATTTTATAGATCAACATTTTTTTTTCACAATTTTTGTAACGCAATGAGTAAAAATCGTTTTATATATAGTTTAGTCATAATATTTAGTAAAGAAGTAATTTTATAATAGATTTGTAAATTTATAAAACAAATTTGAAACAAAATTTACAGTCGATTTGTGGGGAACTGGAGAGGTTGGTTTGGTTATTGATGAGCCTTTCTCTTAGTTTTATTGAGCGCAATATCTAGCGATTCCAAGAGGTTGAGGCGTAATCCTTTGCAATGGTGGTGTAGAATATTAGGATGATTGCTTTGAAAATGCGTCGAAACTGCATTCAGTAGTATGCAAAAAAAATAACTATACCCATAATGGCCTCTTTACTAAATATTAACGAATTTTACCAAGTAACAACTTATTCAATCAACTATATTTTAGTCATAATGATAATAAAATTTATTAAAATAAAAATTATATACATTTCTTTAAATGTCTCTTAAAACCATCAAACGCGAATTTGACGGTAAGAGTTTTAATAATATTGGCACGTGTCAGGCCTGCAAATTTATCACTAACAGTAATTATAATAAAAATAGTACATATACAATACAAACTAAGCTTAATTTAATTTTAAATAATTACAAATTAGCCTAAATTTATTGGGAATAAATATTGGAAAAATAGAGCTATAGCAAAATAGTAAATTAACAAGAAAAAAAAAGCATATTTCATTTCATCATCTGCTGTTTATAAAGTAACAATAAAATAACTATATGTCTAATTTGAAAGTATTGTAGAAATAAAAAAAGTTATGTTACCACAGATAAACAATTTCTTGATACAAGATACAAGAAATGATATGGATTTGATTTTACATTGTTTAAGCGATTGTGCCTGGTTGTCTATTTACAAGCCTTCTACGTCCAGCGAGGAGTTTGCTCAAGCCTCGCGGCTCTTCGGTGGTTGTACTTGAACTATTAGGAGTCGGTGCATCAGTCGCGCTTTCCTCTTCCTGTGGCTGCACAGGCGCGTCGGTCGCCGCGGGAGCATCTTGCGGCGCCTCGCTGGATGGTTCGCCGGCCGGTTTGCGGCGTGAAATCAACGGATTGACGCGACGCACTTGCACCGGATTGCTGGCAGCTGCCTTCGGCCGAACCTGAATCGTCGGTCGTTGTCTGTTACGCAAGCGACTTAAAGGGTTAGTGTCTGGAGCAGGTGACGCTTCAGCTTCCTGCAAAATTACATAATTTAGCGCGAATGTTATAAAACTATAGGCGACGAAAAGTAACTCGTGTGGCTTGAGCTGGAAAAATACTTTTCGTCGACTATTCCAAATTATATTACCTTTTCTTCGTGTTCTTCGACCTTTGGCTCTTCGTGCTCCTCGGCAGCTGGTTGTTCTGCAGGCGTTTCAGTGCTGGGTTTAGCTCGACTGTTTAAATTAATTCGTGGACCTGGTCGTAGCGGTCTGACGTTGCCAGTGCTAATTCTCGCTCTTGGTTTAGCAGTTGTTGATGCTTCTTGATTGTCATCAGATGCGCCACCTTCGCCTTCAGGTGCGGGTGTTGGCTTAGTGCGCGATCTTAAATTGAAAGTGGGTCTAGGACGCAATGAAGGGCGCGTCGGTGTTGATGAACTAGCTGCTGAATCTTCATGCGTTTCAACAGGTGCAACAGTTGTTTGTCGCGTACGCGACGCTCCAAACCGTGAGCGTTGATTTGTTTTCGAGCTGCTGACTGGCTTCGCTTCTTCCTTTACGCTGCTTTCCTCTTTTGCTTCAGGCGTGCTTGTTGTCCTAGTGCGTCCGCGATTACCGAAGCTCGGTCGGCTCGCCCCAAATCGTTTCGGTTTGCCATCCTGAGACGGCGCTTCAGTGGTGGTTGTTGTATGACTAGTGCTTTTTCTTCCACCGATTCTACCGCGATATCTGTTCTTGCCAAAGCCAGTTTCCGCAGCTGCTGTCGTTGATGGTGCGGGTGTTGTGGTCGTTGTGGTTGTGGTTGTCGTTGTGGTCGTCGTACTGGATGGCACCGGCTCAGTGGTCAGCGCTTCCGTGACTGCTTCAGGTGTGGTTGTCTCAGCCGAGTCCGGTAGCGTAGTTGCATCCTCCTCTGAGTTTGATACGACTTCCTCGCCGGAAAGACGCTGCGTGCCTTGCAGGATGGCATACAAATCTAACGCTACTTTATCCATCGGCGACATCATCGTTGTCAAATCGGTATCCGGATCATTTGGTTTTTCATCTAGCGATTGTGACACTTCCTCTTTTTTAACTTCCTGTTAATAATAGACATTAATAATATTAAATGCATGTAATTTTAAAATGTTAAACAAACCCATTTCATATTATTATTAATATTGTAGTAAAGAAATATGGAAATTATTGTATTAATTCAAATACGAACTAATCATTGTTACAAAGACAATTTTATGTTACTTGGGTTTCTGCAGTACAAATATTTCCAAAAACGTATAAGGAACAAATATTAAAAAGAGAAACATAGCAAATTTTTATGTAAGGGAAGAGGGGTGGACCGCAACAATTTGAGAAAATTATAAGTGGACGATACACCCCTGTTGTGAAAAGTGCAAACAGGGTCCATTTGCAGCGTGTTAGAAGTGTGCATGGTACACAAGCTCTTCAAAATTTAGTATTATTTAGTTTGAATCGTGTAAACTTCGATTTTCGTTTAGTTATTGTTGTAAATTGTTTGAAAAATCTATGAAAATTTAGATATTTGTAACTTTTTGATGTTTTTTTCTGTTGTAGTTTTTGATAGGGGACTATTATTATTTGTAGCAATTTATGATAAAAACTAAAAATAAGTTGTTGCAAAAAGAAGAAAATGTCAACTATTTAAAATTTTCATTCCTTTTTACGACTTTTCTTTTTATACAAGAGAGTAATTTTGTAATCTCGGTAAAAAGTTTATGAAATTGTTTAATAAATGTTAAATTATAATTCAATTTTGCGAAATTTCACGAACCAGTCCTTGTACCAGAGGTTATATTTTGCAAATGTTATAGTTTCTATTAACCTTAGAAAATGTCTTGTCTTCTAAACGTAGTTATTAACTCATTTTGGTTGTAATCAATGAAATGAATAATAAATTTAAGATAATTACTGGCAGGTCCATGCGTTCGTTTGGCGTCGCCCCTAAGAATCGAACAGGTCCCGCAGGAAGATCGGCGGGGAATGTTGGTCCACCGCTTGGCGGCTCGCCGCCGGACGAGTGCGTGTTGAACGTGGCACTATCCACCAGCTCCAACGATGGTCTACGCACATTCGCTCTCGTCCTTCCACGACTTCCCTGTATTATTTAAATAAACGCACACAATCAGCATCAACGTATGTGTAATTAACTTTTACTACCATTTACCTGAGTTTCATCGGAGACGCTATCACTTTCCGTGATGTCATTGGATGGCCTTCCGCGTGTACGACTTCTGGTATTCTTACTTTCTTCTTCATCGGGCAATGGCGTTGTGTTCAAATTCCGACTGCGTGGCGGAAAACGTGTGTTGGCTGGCAGACGTTCTTCGCTGATCGTCTCGTCGTCGAGCTGTCGGCCGCGACTGCGTCCGCGATTATTCGGAACGATTTCATTGCCGACGGGCTCGGGTGCCGCAGTGGAGCCGCGCGAACGCGACGGCTTTTGCGTTACTTCATTTTTCGCTGGACCGTCGTGCGCGTTCGTCACCTTCGCATCCTTTTTGTCATCCTCATCGTCGTAGTAATAGTAGACGTACTCGTACTCATACTCCTGTCCGTTGGGGCCCTTTTTAATTTGAATGCGCGACCGCTGACGCTCACTGCCGCTTGCAACGAACGGAATATCGTCTGTATCAACAGACTTCACATGCGGCGCGTTTGTGGTTAGGACTGGATTTGGACTTGTTGGTTCATCGAAGTCTACTTTGGCTTCTTTCTTCGTGCGACGAGAGTTGCGCTTGGTGGCGCGGCGCGTCGTGCTCGACTTTGGCGTTGTGGATGTTGTACTTGTCTTCAGCTCCGTCTTGTATTTTTCAATCAATTTAAGCGGATCTAGTTTGATAGCGCCGGCTGGTGCTGGTGCAGGCCCATCAGCAGGCGATGCTTCTCGTTTCTTTTGCTTAGTTGCAGTGGTTGGTTTCTCTTCGGCTGCATCCTCTGCATTCGCCTTGTTTAGCGAGTAGGTGACGGAGGGCGGTAGCTTGTGCGCCGTCTCGAAGACACGCTCATTCTCGCTCGCCTTCTCCTTGCGCTCGATGGGCCGCGAGCCGACCGCCGACGTTTGCACGAACACGTACTCCTGGCCGGGTTCCGGCTCTGTGATCAGCTTCACCTCGGCGTGGACGAGCCAAACGGTCGCTAATAGAAACAATCTATGAATGAAGCAAAAAATTACATTTAGAAAGTCAATTCCATTGTTCGTCGCGAAGCTTGTGCAACTGCACTTTTTGCACACAGCTTCACTAGATTTATAATAATAATAATAATCATTTATAATAATTTTTCTACGCATTGTGCAAATGTATTAAATTGAGTAATTGCATTCTTCAATAAAAGGCTGCTTAAATCGGCGGATAAAAAGTATTGAGCGATTGCCAAATCGACCACACAAAGTTTCAAAATAGTAGGATTATAGATGGTGGAGAAATTGAATTTCATCATTTGCATAACGGCCACACTATGCTTTTTCATTTGCATTGTTTGGCTCCAGTAAGCAAGTATGTAATAGGCGGATTTTTTATTGTCTACCATACTATGAGTATTTTATTTACCTATCTATTAACAATAGTTTGTAATTCATAACTTTCTTCCGTTCGACGTTTTCGGTACGAATGGATAAATATTCAAAAAAATATGTGAATTGAACAAAAAATAAAGAAAAAAATAGTAAACTAAATGAAAGTATTGCAACTACCTTTTGTGAAACTTGATTAGAAAGCACCCGAAAAGTGTTAAGTTTCTCAGTCAGTGTTAATTTGGCATTAAGACAACTAACTGTTCGTTTATAATGTATTAATTAATATTTTGATTTTATTTAATTTGTTTGTATAATATTTACATCCGGCTCAAATCTAATGAAGTTATTTATGCTTTGACAGGAAACTAATTTGAATGGTGCAATTACGGTTGTCAGAGTGTTAATTTCGCATTAGGACAACTAAACGTTTATTACGAATTAATTAATATTTCGATTTTATTTAATTTAAAAAAAATATTTTTCGATAATTTGTATATCCGGTTCAAATTCTAATGAAAATATTTATGCATTAACAGGAAGTAGTGTACTTACGATTTTAATTTAATTTTAAGACAACATAATGTTCAATTAATATTTTGATTTGATTTGATTTGTTTTTTGTAAAATTATACGACGATAGTTATATTTTGTATGAAATTATTTAGCATCAACAGAAAACCGATTTGAATGGTGCAATTACGATTTTTGGAGTATTAACATTAAGTTAACTGAACCTCTATAATATATTAATTAAAATTTTTATTTTATTTAATTATATTCCTTTGGAAAATGATATGAATCATTTAAATTTTTTTGGCATGAAAATATATTTATATTTGGTTTGAATTCTAAAAAAATTATTAATGCCATAACAGGAACCTAACTTGTATAGTGCAATTACGATTTAATTTTGCATTAACACAAGTAAATGTTTATAACGTAGTAATTAATATTTTGATTTAATTACATTTTTAATTTCTCTTTGGAAAATTATAAGATAATATTTATATCCGATCCAAATTCTACTGGAGTTATTCCTTATACCTTAACAGAAAACTAATTTGAATGGTGTTAATTTGTATTAATTATAATTTTGATGCCATTTACTTATTAATAATTTTTTTGGGGGGAAAATTATACGATAATATTTATATCCGGTTCAAATTCTAATGAAGTTATTTATGCCATAACAGGAGACTAATTTGAATGGCGCAATTACCAGCAGACGTTTCTTGTTTGTGTTTTTTTGGGAAAAAGTCACTTAGTGTACCGTCTTTCTCCTTTCATTCGCTTCCATATTCGAAGGTTGCTGCCGCCGAAAAATTTAGCAGATAATTAAAACGTCGTTAATGCTAATTTGAATGCTTAGAATATTTTAATTTTCAACATTTTTACAATTATAATTATCGCCATCAAATGGAAAAAATAAGCATTAAGCGCGCGTTACATTATTCAACTTTTTTTAGCAGTAGTAATTACTTAAAAAAATAATTAAAATGTATGAATGAGTAATTAATTTGAATTATTATTGTACATACACTTAGATATAAAGTGTAATTATTTTTTGTTTTACTTTTTTTTGAAATCTTAATTAAGCGCTCATTAATAAATGGTATTAATGCAGAAAATTTATTAAAATAGAAAATCTTAAGCAACGCTCATAAAATTAACATATTTTATTAACACCTAGGCGAATATTGTAAAAAAGAAATGTTTACATTCAAAAGGTAAATATTTTGATAAAAATTATCACTATTTTCAGTAAATATTATAAGCATATACTGAATAAGGTAAATAAATATTTGAAGCTTATGAAAAATTTTACCTAAATTTTACAAATTTTACTAAAAAGTGAAAAACGTTAAATGACAAATTTTTAAATAGAAAAAAATAAAAATAAAATGATTGAATTTGAAATTTTTGAATTCTTCATGTAAAAATGTCTTTGAGGATTCAAGCTAATGACTTCTCAATGATCTTTTACATTTCTTGGGGGTTCATTGAAATTTTTAAGCATAAAAATGGACGTATAGTCATCAACAGTTTGAGAAACGTTCTTGTATTGTAGGATGCAATGCCAAACTAAAGAAATGTTTTGAAATGCTTTTTCATTATTTATATTTCTAGCAGTTTTTATGTGTTTTTTATTGAAATTTCTGTATTTTTTGTAAAAATATCGTAAAATTTGTGAAAAAAATAAAAAAATTGCAAATTTGGCATAACTTTTTGTGCGATATTCGTGCGTTTTTTCATCAAAATATGGAAAAAATTATATAATAAATCAATGTAGGTAAACTAAAACTTTTAGATTAATTTATAAGAATTTTAAGAAAAGTTTTTGTTTCCGAGAGAGTTTTCGCCTTTTTTAATGTTGTAGATTTATTGTTTTGTTATTTATTAGCTTAGAAAATTATATATCTATTAATAATGTAGCAGATTAGTTTTCTTTTCAACGATTCCGTTCTATTGTTTGTGTTGCTGTTTATGAATGAGACAATTTTACAAATTATGAGCGTTTTGTCGTCGACGACGACGACGAAAACAACGTCCTTTACTACTCGGCACCAAACAATACCGTTCATTTCATTGACAATTTTCTGACGCATAAAAGAAAGTTAATTTTTCGACGACGGTTGTGTTGTCGCTTTTCAAACACAATATAATATTAATTAAATTTTAGTGCCAGCCATAAAATCATAACGTTTTCATTGCTTGTGGCTTTTCACGTTTCATAATTGAATACACATACACATATAGGTATTCCGAAATTAACATTTTATATATAGGTACGAATCACAAACGATCACACTTTTTTTGTATACGCATACACCATCACAATTTATTATATCCTTGAGGGATTTTCAGCCCGACGACGCAGTATACCTACACTTTCTTCACGAAAAAAATCAACAGGAAGGTCACGATCTGACCTTGATCAGTTAAAATTTCTCCACTCTTTCACTCTCACTCGTCCGTCGACGAAAAAAAAAACCAATCCCAAACGTCGTATAGAAAATAAGATTGAAAATCTGTGTCAATGGCAGCATCACAAAGCATCATCATTTTCAATTTTTTTGTTAAAAAGTAATGCTATTAACTTAGTATAGTAGGTTACAAATTATGTATATAGGAAATATAATCTATACGTTTTTATTAGTATCTTCATGAAATTCTTAGACATTAAATTTTGGATGGAATTTTTCTTTGCGTCAGGAAATTTTTGACAATATTATTTTGATTTTTTTTATTTTCGCTATTTTCTATCAATGTTTTAAAAGATTTTCATCATAATTGTACAAAAAGGCGAAACGAACGCAGTTTTTCTACCATTCTCGGTCAGATAATCATGAAGTTTGTTAAAAAAAATTGATGGAAAATGGAAGTGTTTAAGCTTCTCTTGGAAATACCATGAAAGTATGTATATATTATATGTACATGTATACCTTTAAAATGCACTGTATATATTTTTTATTTTTTGAATCTCTCCATTTCTTTGCTGATTTAGGTACCTATTTGGGCAAGAATTGCAATTTTGGCAGGATATTTGATATAGTCTTGGATTATCAAGAATAAGTCTTCTAGTTGATTTGTGGCTTACCAATTATTTAGGCAATATCAAAACCGAAGCTGGTACAGTTAGCAAGTTACCTATGTTAATTTATCCAACAAAAATTTCCGATCTATTTGGAATAATATACAAAGAGTTACAATTTTTGATATAGTCCTGGATTTTCAAGAATATCTCATTTTGTTAATTTGTTATTTACTAATTACTTAGGAAATGTGTTAGGATTATAAATAGCAATTTTTATTTTTAATAATACGTGCATCGTATACATGCGATTTCTAGAAAAAATGCGCGTGCAAAGTAGGACAATTCGAATCATTATCTATGTACGAAATGAAGTGCGCGTCGTTGATTGGGCCTGATTTTTCTCGCTCGCGAGACATTTTTGTTCTGCTCTGAATCGTTGCCCGCGCGCACACTTGTAATGTTTAATTAGGAATGAAAAAAATATACATGTATAGATATAAAATGCAAAACACATTTTTCATAATTCGATGCAAACACGAAACGTTTAATAAAATAGCGAAAAATTGCGTTGTGTTGAATATTTTCAATGTGTGCGCGCGCCAACTTTCACCCATCACCATCCACATCATCGCAGCGAAAAAATCGCGCCGTATTTGTATTAATCGAAATATTTACGACATTTCACTTTCCGCCACACGCCGATTACATCACGCGCCGCCAAGTCAATATGCAGCGAAATAAAATAAAAAAAAGCGAAAAATTTGGTAATACGCTGTGCAAATTTAATTATTGAGCAATCCGCAAATGTTTATCTTACTATTTAGCTGGCTGCACGTTTTGAAATCCATATTCATAGCATAGATATATTGTAGAGAAAGTGTATGGAGCGCGCGCGCGCTGCGGCGCGCACAGATTTTATTTAGTTTTGTTATAAATAAATATATATATAGAGTTGCATTATGTTCGATTCGAAATTAAATACATTATGTAAACACCGCAGCGCGCGATTTAACTGTCGCTAAAGGTACAGTTATCTAATATTAATTTTCCGCCTTTGAAAAATAAAAGCAGCATGGTGTGGTGGTGGTGGTGGTGAAAAATCGTGCGCTGCAAAATTTAATTGTACATTGACCCGGGCAGGAAACGACGCCAAAGTTCATTGCTCAATTTTTCATATAATAATAAATCGATTATGAATCGAATGTTAGAGCATTTCCCAAAGTAACACTTGCGCGATAATATAAAAATTTTGTGAAAAATAGCCAAAATAATTTTTTATATTATTTGTTTGAAATCAGTTAGACACTAGTAATGTTTGAAAGAGTGTATTTGCAGTTCCTTGCTCAATCTTTCATAATAAATCGATTATGAATTGAATAATTCAGCGGTTCTTAAAATGTGGACCGTAATCCGACATCGGGTCGTATAGAAAAATTTCATCGTATCGCTAAAATATTGTAAAAATTTACCTATTCTGTTTTCCTCACTTAGACACTATAGTAATTTTTGAAAGTGTCTCTTTGTATAATATTTAGTGATAAATTGATTATGAAATGAAATATTGCAGCGTTTCCCAAAGTGTTGGTCGTGACTCAGCATCGGTCGTAGCAAAAATACTGCTGGGTTGTTAAATAATTATTTGTGGTACATCAGTTAATAGGTAATCAACCGTTTTATCCAATACTGTCCATGGCATAGGACACCTAACCGCTGGTGTATTTACATGGAAGGTTAGTAAATGGTTTAGAGCCTGAGAAATCTTAACTGGTTTAAGGGTCTTAAGACGCATCTTCGAAAACCTTATCGCCTACCATATAAACTTAATGCCCATCAAAGGACGGTAGGCGTCAACACCTTATGCTGCTAGTGCTGCTAGGTCTTTCCGATTTTTTCTCTAAATATATTGTTTTTCACAAAATGGGTCGCAAGAACATTAAAACTTGGTACAGGTTTCCTGTCAACAAAGTTTGAGAAAGGAGGGAATATTAGATAGACTCAAGGTGTCTTTGTTTGCCAAATTTCCATAATTCTTTTTCGTAAATAATTTTAAAACCTCGTAAATGGCCGGAATCAAAGTTTGGTAACCACAGAAATATTATATAAATTTATTGTAAGTATGAGATTTTGCCGCTTCGTAGGTGTCGCCGATTGCCAAATTTCCACCATTGTTTTTCGCTTAATTTAAATATAATTACGTTTATTATTACATACCGCTTGGCTGTATTACATAATAAACCATAGCGAAACGATTGATTTATCGAAATATTTACAAATTATATAAAGCGTAATTATGCGTAAATAATAATAATAAAGTGATTGATATACATTTTTGCAAATTTCGGTTAGCTAACTGTAACGTTGATGTGGTCGCTATATATGTGTATATGCCGTTTAATGTAGCAGAAAGTGCAGATGAAAGCGATGATGATTTTAATTGATGTATCAGTTTGTCGAAACTCGAAAGTGACTTTAATAGGAAATTATTTGTTGTTGTTGTATTTGCACCTGCATTATGCCACGAAGAAAACAATACGTTAAAATTAATTCATTTCTCAAATGAGTAAGCTGTGTGTAAGCAGATATTTAAAAATAGTTTTAAATTGCAGTTTTACGTATTTCGCAAATTGTTTATTAATGTTCCTTTTAGGTATTTAATTTCCAGCTAAACTTTCCATTCGTTCTCTTGTGGCCAAACAAATCTTATTTGTGTAGCAAAAGTTGCAGATTAGGTTTTAAGGGATTTTTACTAAGTAGATAATTCTCCATTAACTTTTGTTAAATATTTAAGTTCCAGTTAAAACTTTCTTTCTTTCATCAAAAATTATGGTGTAAAGGGTGTCTTATAACTTTTGTTAAGCACCTGGAGCATTTAGTTTTCCATAAAGTTTATATTTAAAAAAAATAATTATTAAATATTTTCTTTTTTTACTGCTACATATTTCTGTGAAAATATTTAAATTTTAGAGATATTTTCTAGAAATATTTGTTTAATAACTTTCATTAGGCGGGGCAGTTAACGTCGATTAAAATTACTTTAAACGATTCTTTAAATTTATAAAATATTTACCTACGGATAAACAACGGTGTGGAAATATTATAAATAAAATTTCCATTGTTTATTAGCTATTGTTAAATAATCTCTTCCTTGCTGTCACATTTTTCTGTGAACATTGTTTTTTACTATTTATTTAATTTATTAAATGTTTAAAAGTTTTTTCAAATTATAAAGTACTTTAGTAGTGCAAGAACATTAAGATGGATTTTCCCTATTGTTTGTTGGCTATTGTTTAATATTTACCTTCTTGTTATTACATTCTTCTTTCAAAATTATTTTTTGCGATGTTATTAACCATTTATGTTTACTATTTGATTTATAGCTTTTTGTTAAGTATAGCATTCAGTTTAAAATAGCTTTTTATTTGTTACAAAGTATTTGACTTTTAATCTTGTTATACATTATTTTAGTAGCGTAAAAGTGTTATTTAAAAATTTGTTGGAGATTTTAACAAAAACATTAAGTACAAATGATATTAAAACAGTTTTTAACATTATGTGTAAATTTTATTTATATTAATAAATTTGCCACTTTAGATAAAAATATTTCAGTTAATTAATCAACTTGTCATAAATGAAAATAGTTAATTTTCAAATACCTATTACACTTTACTTTTACTATTCTAAACACTTTTTAAAATGAAAAAAATCGTAAAAAAATTTCTTTATTAATGCATATGCATAATTGTATTTATATTTATTTATTTGTATTATAATAAATCTGTCATTTTAGATAAAACTACCCAATTAATTAATCTACTCTCAATAATTAAAATAGGTAATTTTTAAATAGAAATCCGATTTCGAATATAAATCCATCGATTAATTAATGAAATTACAAAGCATCATTAGTCGTTTGACCTAAATAGCAAAAAAAGTAAGTCTGTAGATAATAAAATTGCTCAAAACGCTTTACAAAAATATATTGAAATATCTTTATTCGCCATAATTGCACTCAAATATAACGCATGAATAATAAAATGACAAGTCACGCAGCTTTCAAATGATATTTTTTTTATATATTTATATAATAAATGTGTATTTGTGCAAAATAGGCGATTGAGTTTATATAATAAGCACAAGTAGATACATATATCGTATCGTGTGTATATTTAATTTAATGCGATAATATCACATGCAGGAAAAAATATTGTGTGTCTATGTAATTGCTTTGCTCGAAATCAATCTCAAAAGACACACACATACTCGTACACACTGAGTAGTGCTGGGAACAAAAACGTTTAATTGCAGATAGAAATGTGAATATAAACAATGAATAGGTGGGTAATTGTCGCCGTTGAGCAATATTTCGATGCTTCAATGTTACTTCAAATTATTATCGAATCGGTAATTGTGGAATTGGAAGTCATTCAACCGCGATACACGAAAAGAATTCTATTACATATCTAAAAAGTTCAAAATCGTATTTCATACGATTGTTAAAACGCGCGCAAGTTGGCAAACTCCGAAGCGTACAAGTTTGAACTTTATGTGTTCAAGGTTTTTTACTTTTACTTGCCTGCAGGTGACTATGACATCCCAACCGAATAGGGAAAGTAACTTTGTATTAAAAATTATTATATATATACGAGATTTTGCCTCGTTGCTGCTGCTGGTGCTGCTTGTGCTTCTTATATACATACGCCGTTTTTGTTTTTGTTCTTGCACATTAGCACGACAGGAAGCCGATTAAGAATCGACGCACACAAAACGTCGCCGCGTTTAATTATACCTACGCGTTTGCAATTAAAATCACGTAGATTTTCGACCAGTGAAAGAATGCGTTTGTTTCCTTCATCGGAGACAATAGGATATTTTTGTTTTGTTTTGATGCAGCGCGTTTAGAAAGTATATAATCAAACAGATATTTTATTAATGATAAATTGTTTAAATAAAAATAAAAATAAATATAGGTATAAAAAACTTACAATTTGCTAGAAGCCATCGCAGATCAAACTATATTATCGGCGCAAACTTTTTGTGTTATTTTTTTTTGTCAGTCTTTGCGGTTACTAGATAACAAACGAACTATATATTTGCGTGTGTGTGTGTGTATTTTGGTATGATGTCGCGACTAGGGGCGGTTAGACCGCACTGACTATGCACTCGACTCACTAAACTAACATCCACACTAAAACATTCTGCAAGACAACTTTCGCCGACGCAAGTAACCGACCGCCAACAGATACGACGCCTTTTATACCCACTCTCCGGTTTACCACTGACCCATATATATGCCCAACGTAAAATTACCCTAATCGCGCGGCGTATGGGGCCGTATCTAGATACGATTTTCGGCCGCTAAGTAATTTTTTTAATTCTTCGCTAATTAAACTGCGGCGTGCCGAATCGGCTGAAACATATGTGTGCATAATTTAATTTGTATAATTCTATTATACTGGGAGATCGGAAAGCCAACAATATTTTTCTCCTCCTAATTAAAGTGACGTGCGGAATTGGCCAAAATATATGCGGGCATAATTTATTTTGTATGATTCTATTAGACACGATGATCGAAATGCTAATTTCTTATCTTAATCGCAGCGTTTTTCGGCGCGTTAAACCGTCAATCATTTTTTATAGACTTATAATTAAACTGGCGTACCAAATTGGCCGAAGCATATGTGTGCGTAATTTAATTTACGCGATTCTAGCACACAAGGTGATAATTTGTAACAGAAAATTACCCTAATCGCGGCATACGGACAAAAATTAGTTATAAAATTCAAAAGAGAACATAAATTAATTACAATGAACAAAAAACAGTAAAACTTAGTTACAAAGAACGTTAAGAGATCAAAAATTAGTTACAAAAAACAAAAGAGAATAAAAATTTGTTACAATAAACGAAAGACAATAAAAAATAGCTACAAAGAACGTTAAGCGAACCAAAATTATCTAAAATGAATGAAAGAGAACAAAATTTGTGACATAGAACACTAATCGAACAAAAATTAGTCAAAATGTATATAACAGAATAAATATTAGTTGCATCGAATGATAATTGAATCAAAATTAGTTAAAAAATGAAAGAAAATAAAAATTAGTTGCATAGAACGTTACAAAAGTGAAAATGAAGAAAAATTTGTTTTTGGTGCGACTACCCGGCAACAAATTCCTTCTCCCTTTAACTAAAAATCGTTTTATTTGTTTTTTATTTGTGTATAATAATTGAATTTGCACGATGCATATACATATATACAGGGTGATCAGAATGCCAGCGAATTAATTCGTTTCTGTGTGCGGGACGCGCGCGGTGATAAATTACAAGATATGTTTTATGGCTGGTTGCTAAATCATTTCGCCAGGCGATAAAACTTTTTATAATTGTTTCACACATACCAAAAATATGTATATTCATTTTGCCTATATATACCTACACTACAGATTGTTGTGCATTATTGCCGACGAGGCAGCCAACCAGCGTGCTATTATTCTATTTTTGCAATGCAACTGATTTATGCGCGAATGTTTTAATTTGAGTGCAAATAAGGAAAGTTGTGATATTTACGATGATTTATATGATTTTTTGCATTATTTCAAATGTAGCGAATAAATGATTGTGTCGAGACATTTCAATGTAGGTATATTAAATGATTTTTTTATTATTATTAATTTCGACTAGATACAAACGATGAATGTTTTAATTAGAGTACTGTTTTAACTAAAAAGGAATAAGTAGTCATAATAATAAATAATAATATTTTATGGAGTTAAATCCAAGTGCAATAGTTTTTTTCTTATCATTTATTATCGTTATAAATTTTATATGGAATTATTATAAGTACACTAAATTTTTATTTATTATTTAATTCAAAGATAAAATATCTGCTTTAAAACTGTAAATGGAATGATTTATTTACTGTACTCTTTAAACTATACTGATTTAATATAATAATAATAAATAATAGTTGGCAGTACCTAATATTTTACATTAAAAGAAAAATTATTGCATTTTTTTCATTATTTCATATAAAATAAATAGGAAATTGACTTTAAGAAGTTCATACTCAATCTTTACTATTTAATTCAAAGATAAAATATTGCAATTAAATTGTTTTAATTAACGCACTGTTAATGTTTTTTATGCTTTGGAAGAGGGAAACGATTTTTAATTTAGACATTAATTTTTATTAACATTTATTTAAAAATACAAATGGAATGTTTAATTTTTGAATTGAAATTAAAAGCTGCCATTAATAATAATTAACGAGTAGCATTTTATGAACATAAACATAATTTTTTATACATAGTTACTTTACAAAAAATAATTTCACATAGGTAGTAAAATTTAATAAGCAACTTATAAATAATTTAATATTCCTAAAAAAATGAAAAGTAGGTACTAAATTATGAATGTAATTAATTAGCATCATAATATTTAAACTTGAAAAATATAAAAAAAGTAAAATTACATTTTTAGAAAACTGATGTGGAAAAATAAGACGGAAATATAAAAAATATTTTTTATTACTACGTATTACTATTATTATTATTACTTTTCCTTGAAAGAAATATGTATATAATTTATAAAAAAGCAATATTCAAATATTTTAAGCTAAATTTTAGATGTGGTTGGGGCACCCTGTACAGTTGATATATGTAAAAAAGGTGTCTCAGCCTAGACCTACATTATTAATCTCCAGTTTAATTTAGTCCAATTTTTAGCAAATCTAATCGGCTAGTTTGATTTTTAAGGTGATTACACGTCTAGCTACATACTTGGATACAACGTGTATTGTTGCAACGCTGAATAAGAAGTTAGTAATTATTACAAAATGCCGCTGTTGTTGTTTATCTTAAGAAATAACAATTGGGTCAATTTTGTAAATAAAAAATAAACGTAAAAATTTCTATAGCCAACAACATGTGCCGGGTATACAAAAATGATCGAGATTTGTAATTTAGGAAGTCGGCGTTTTTCTGCTCCATAATTATTATTATTAATATGTTTTCGGCTATTTATAGATGGATGGCTTTGTAAACAATTTCTAAAAGTGAATTGTTGTATTATCTTAATTGGGAATCTTGATACCGCTTTAGATTGCATTAAACACAGGGATTTTGGGTATTAATTCGTAGAATGGTTTAATTTAGGGAAATTCATATATGTTGGTTTAATTCAAATTTCGATTAGGTATATTGAATCGATGTCACATTTTTTGTTTGACGTGGGCCACTTCTTGGTAATTTCTATTATTAAACCAAATATCCAAATAATGACTAATTTTGGATAATAAAAGTTAAACAAAAAAAATATTTTTTGAACAATTACAATGATGGAATAAGAAAGAAATGTTCTAGTTGAATATTAAAAACATATATGAATCTAGAAAAAATATATTATAAATTCAATGATTTTAAAGTTTTCAAACATTAATTGAATTTTTGTTGCTTTAGTAAACAAAACCTTGTTTTGCAGCAAAAATTTATTAAAATACGCTTAATATTTTTAAAAAACGTAAAATATGATGTGAAAAGTAGAAAAATGCCAATTGTAACAACTTTAAAATATCTTCGCCTTAAAGTTAGGAGATGGCATATATTTTTTAATTAGGGATTTTTCTCTCATTGTATTTATCGAGATTGCTATTTTTAATTTGTGTTTTATATTAAATTTTCATATTGACAACTTCATGCAAAAAATAGAACGAGACAATTTCACATATGGTTTTTCGGAGATTAGGGATTACAAAGGAATTTTTATCCATATTTAGATATTGAGAAATTAATTTATCTATAAATACAGTTGGAAATTGCAAGTATTTGGTCACTTGGTAAACCGTATAAGATAAAAATAATAAATTAAAATATTATTAGGTCTAAAGATCAGCAATTGCTTTTTAATAAATTATTCTAATTTAATCACGTTATATTAAATTTAAGTAATTTTTAGTTAAAATTTCATATTGA
>JARJDW010002718.1:0-10513 GCA_030264715.1 Adinopsis sp. GC000173
ACAAGATGTAAATACGTTTCTTCTTTTAAACTTTTTCTGTCTTAATCTTTCCACCTATTCTTGTCCGCACGTTCGTCCGCCATAAAACGCAAGTTAGGGATCGCTAGCGCTAACAAAGAGCTGTTTATGGCGGTACAGCGTTTTCAAAATTTTCACTTCTTAAACCACCCTCTAAACATCCAATCACATTCCGTCTTTCTATCCCTTCTTTCGTTTTCTATCAGTCTTCTTAAATTCTAAACTTGCGAAAAGACGACAGTTGCGCTTGAGCATTCGTTACAGCTCATTCTAAAGTATTACCGGCCGTCCCGAATATTATTCATACTATATTATTATAGAGTGTATTTCTACTTTATGTCAGACATTCTAGTGATATAGTTAAAAATAGAATCCACTGAAAACAAACCCAACATTAAGAGGTTTCCAACTTGAGGGGTTTTACTGTACAACTAATAAAGTCATAAATTCTATTCCATTTTGCTTGATCCATTCTAAAATTGTTAATTGAGTATTTAAATAGGAATGTGCAATAAATAAGAATGAGTATACGGTGCAATAATAAAACTACCACCGAACTTCGATATAAAACGTTTTAATATTTAATAAAAATTTATTAGCATAAGGTGGTGTCGTAAAAGTTAATGGTTTTGCAATGACGCGTGATTAACTGTAAAATAGGAATATAAATTTTTCCTCCAATAACTACTAGTTTTATCTTCAAATCGTCGAAATTAATTATTTTTTGCATTTTTTAATAATTGACTAATGGAGCACCAAATAAACACCAGTGATAAATGAGCATCAATTGAGACTAAATGAGCTTCAGCAATAAATGAGCACCAAATTGAGAATGTTAATTCTGTTCATCGTTTCTTACAGTCAAAATATTTTTTACTTATCGTTAAAGCAAATCAAATTGAGCATTGTATTCCGAAGCAAATAGAAATGCTAGGTGACAGGAGTTTTGAGAAGGTGATGATCAAAATCAAAATTAATTTTATGCCAATTCGTCTCTTTATCTATTTAAATGATCACATATTTTGATTATTTCTTGCTTGTTAATTAGGATTTGCGTAATAGTCAAAATTAATGCTTATTAACAATTAATTCTACAATAGAATAAATGTTATTCTAACCGAAAAAGAATAAAGAAATAAAATGCGTTGCCATTTCGCCATCCATTTTCTATTTATAGATAATTATGAGAAATATTGCCTAAATTGTCATTGAATAATTGATTGTAACCTATATCAGTTAAAGGTAAACGGTAAGGAAAAGCAAGGTAAAAATGACCTATGCTAACCGAATTCAACTTAATAGATTAAGAAAATTAAATGTAATTAAAATTGAAAAATTGATTCAAATAATGGCAATCAATTCTACTTTACTTTCCTTTCCACGTTCTCCAATTCCACACTTGACGCGCTATTTTATTTTCGCCTCGCCAATTTAGACTTTTAAAAAAACTTGTTGATATTTCATTATCTGCAATTTCATTAAATCTCGCCTCAATAAATTTTCTTTTTTTATTTAACAATACACAACTTTGTCATTTCCTGAATAAACGAAACATAATAATTTACTTTTATGTTCATTATACGTTTAGCTAAAGTAATATTTGAATTATGTAATTGGGGCAAATAAAAACTTATTCACAAAACAGTGATTCGGAACAATATTAGGAATCAAAAACACTTAAATTAATATTTGGTATAATATCTTTCTTTACGGCTACTCCTGCCGAGTTCGTCGCTCTCGCTCTGTTACATGTGTTCCTTATGGGAAAAATGATTTGCGTCTAAAGCAAGCCACGAGCTTATTATTAAAGATATTAACTTCATTCAAAAAAGAAATTAAAGTTAAATATCACCCCCAGGCTGGTAGATGAGAGTTTTTTTTTGAAAAAGGCCTTTTTGGTACCGTAATTAGAATATAAAAAATACACTATTTTCTACGTTCTAATTTTGATGTGAAAAAAGCTTTCTTCAAAAAAACGCTGATTTGCCAGCCTGGGGGTGTTATTTAACCTTAATTTCTTTTTTGAATCAAGTTAATATCTATAATAATAAGCTCGTGGCTTGCTTTAAACGCAAATAATTTTTCTCATAAGGAACACATGTAACAGAGCGAGAGCGACGAACTCGGAAGGAGTAGCCTTAATCGTTTGCGGCTACAAATTCTTACGTGATTATGTCTTCTAATGCCATTATATCACTGTTTTATAATAATAATAATTCTAATAATAGCGTTAATTATTAAAAAATTTCCAACATTTTTGCCTCGTCATTGAAGTAAAGTGCGCGTACAAATTGAATGCAAAGTAATTGTCATGTGGATGTGTGGTAAATCGATAACAGCAGCAGAATGCAACAATTAACCGTCGCGAATTGTAAAATAGTTGGATGTATCAATAAATGCAAGCCTAGACGTTATGAAAGGGCGCGCCGTTTCCAGGTATGTTGTTTTCCTTCCGGTCGTTATGTCTCTGATTTCATCTAGTGTCTAATTGCCAATTGCCCCTTCATTTTTCTTGTTATCTCTCCTTCTTCGAGCGCTTCACCTGCGCAACTGATGTTGAAACATAACGATGCAAATTATTATTAAAAATAGGTGACATTATTAATTTCATCTTTTCATACAAAAGATGTGATTTCGTCGAATTTTGTTTTCCTAGAATTATTCAAATCAACAACAAACAAGAAATGTTCATTTTTCTTGTTATCTTTCTCGTCTCATTTTTCCAACGCTTATTATTATTAAAAAATATATGAAATTGTTACAATTAGCAACATTGTGCAATCAGCGCAATTGTGTTAAACTACAATTCAATGAAGAATTATTTGCAGTTGTTTTCGACGAATGATGTACATGTGTGTGCATACATCAGTGTTTCCCACCAATCTTTAGACATCTGCGATCATTTCCGCTATGTAACTATGTACGTACATACTCCTTTGTTGAAAATGATATTTAATACAGTAGCGTATACGAAATTTCTAAGTAAGTATTGCGACCAATAATGCTATGAATCTATTTATTGGAAAACGTGTTTGGGTGTCACACTTTGGGAAACAATAATGTGTCCAGGCGCGCATCCAAGGGTAGGCTCGCGGGCTTTCAACAATTATCTATGTCACCCACTATGTCGGTGGGCTGATAAGTTTCCGGCTTTTTATACCTTTATTCCTCTTTCTTACTGTATTTCTAAGTTTTTTTTGCTAATTTTAGCTTTTTTTCTTGGTTAAGAAGCGAAAACTTTAGAAAACACGAAAAAGTTGTACAAAAACAGCCAAAAACAATGAAGTGTAGCAAAAAAGTGATTTTTGGCGTCGTTTCTTGCAAAGTGTGGTAAAAATGCAAAAACTATAGTAAAAAACGCGAAAAATGTTGTTATAAAACGGAAAAAGTTATAAAAAATAACAAAAAAACATAAAGTGTAGCAAAAGAGTACAAAAAGTTACAAAATTCTTCTTATTTTTTACTGCTTTTTTAAGTTTTTGGTGATTTTTAGTTCTTTTTTTGCAAAATGTGGTAAAAAAATGATAACAATAGCAAAAAACACGAATAAATTGAAAAACTCGGAAAAATAGTAGACCACCCATGTATCTATATTTATTTCCATTACTTTTAATCGTTTTTCGGGTTTTAAGCGTATTCTTATCGACATTAATTAAGCAACAATAAAGTCAAAAAGTATAAATCGTATTTGTTAATCGAAATCAAATTTCGCTGCAAATAAATTTGCATTTCGCTTATTATATATTATATAATAATAATCCACTATATGAAATTTAATTGTTTCAAAATGATCAGTCCATAACCGCCGAATAATCCTTTTTTCTATATCGGATTAAATGATAATTTATGAATGAACGTTTTCACCATAATTAATTAACTATTTCAATTGCTCTCTGTATAACACACATATATTTTATCGATTCATTTATTGATGGATTAAATAATGAATAAAGCAATTCTAGCAATTCTAGCAATAAAGGATAAAATCGCATATGAAACAAAAGGAAATCTATGAAGCAAAGTCGCCAAAAATTTGTTTCTATGATTGTTTTCTTTATTGTTTTGTGTAATTTTGTTTATCTGTATTATTTTATCCTGTGTGATTGTATCCTGACCACTACTTTTTTGTCTTTTGCACTAGTTCAAAACTATAATTAGTTGTATTTACAACTTAGTAATCAAATTATTTAAAGATTTTCATCAATATTCTTCAAAATATGAGAAGCACGCGTCTCTTCTTGTATCTTCCATCAGTAATTATAAAAGTAGATTGAAAATTTCATGGAAAATTCTAAAGATCAAAGGAAAATCTATGAAGAGTCGTCAAAAATTGGTTTCTATGATTTTTTCTTTATTGTTTTGTTTGTGTTTCTAATTTTTTTGTCTTCTGCACTAGTTCAAAAGTATCATTTGTTGTATTTACTCAAAAAGTAAGTTGTATAGTATTTCCATCGAATTATTTAAAGATTTTCATCAACATTCTCCAAAATGTGAGAAGCACGCGTCTCTTTTTGTATCTTCCATCATTAATTATCAAAGTAGATTGAACGTTTGATGGAAAATTCTAAAGATCAAAGGAAAATCTATGAAGAGTCGTCAAAAATTTGTTTCTATGATTTTTTCTTTATTGTTTTGTTTGTGTTTCTAGTTTTTTTGTCTTTTGCACTAGTTCAAAAGTATCATTTGTTGTATTTACTCAAAAAGTAAGTTGTATAGTATTTCTATCGAATTATTTAAAGATTTTCATCAACATTCTTCAAAATATGAGAAGCACGAGTGTCCTTTTGTATTTTACATCAGTAATTATAAAAGTAGATTGAAAGTTTGATGGAAAATTCTAAAAATCAAAGGAAAATCTATGAAGAAAGTCGTCAAAAATTTGTTTCTATGATTTTTTTTTATTGTTTTGTTTGTGTTTCTAATTTTTTTGTCTTTTGCACTAGTTCAAAAGTATCATTTGTTGTATTTACTCAAAAAGTAAGTTGTATAGTTTTTCTATCGAATTATTCAAAAATTTTCATCAACATTCTTCAAAATATGAGAAGCACGCGTCTCTTCTTGTATCTTCCATCAGTAATTATAAAAGTATATTCAAAGTTTGTCGTCAAAAATTTGTTTCTACGATTTGTTCTTTATTGTTTGTTGTAGGTGAATTGCGCATTTGCATGAAATCTACGTCACTCTTCTGCTCTATGAGAATTTGATCTCTCTTGCAACTCGACGCGGCGCTCTCAACTGATTTTGGTCTTCCGGAGCAACGATCTTGAGCGCGCGCCACTTCTCAAGTGTTTAAACCAATTTTCATAAGTGGTCGGCGATGGTGCATACATGTTTACCGAACACCTTACGTTCAAATGTTGCCGGAATGTTGTGTACTATTTTACAATAAATACTTTTCGCGAAAATATTAGTTCGATTTTTGTTGGTATTGTTTATATGACAACAATGCTATGCGAATAATGCAGGCGGGGTAGAATTTTTATTATTATTTTTTGCTGGCATTTTTCGGATTCTTTTTGAACGTGGTTGGTATGCAACAGAAGTAGCACATTGCAACAAATTGTTACAATGCATTGGACAATTTTTTTCCTTTAAAACGTTATTCTTTCATTATTCTCACTATGGATGTAGTTTATAACTGCACAGATCCTAGAAAAAGTAAATAGTAAAATTTTGCATTAGACTATTAGAACTCAATTAAAATTACACCAATTCTAGAGAGATTTTTTATTATTTTGTAGTTTTTAATGCATTTTTTACAAAAAAGTTTATGGGATTTTTCAACAGGTGCCTAAATTAGGCTCGAGATATAGAGAAAAACCAAAATTTTAGGCAATTTTTGTAATGTTAATTGAAAAATCTGTTTATACGCTTTTAAAGCATTAAAGATGATTTTTTTATCGTTCACAATGTCACAATGACATTTTGTACAATCAACAAAAACGTTACCGCTTTTGGGATATTTGTGTCATTTTCAGAAATTTAGAATCATTGTTTATGTTACATATGTAAGTTAGTTTTGGGCTTGTCATCATAAACATAAATAAATGAATTTCGTTTAAATGAAATGTAGAAGATAAAATGAAATAACTAGATACATTTATTGTATTAGATGTATATACAGTGTGTTCAGTAAGTTCGGAAACACCCTTTTATTTTGAAAACGATGCCTTAATTAAAAATTCTGAACACGTAGGTCGATATTATTTTTTCAAATGCATCTGATGGTGATATGCACTTTGTACTTGAAAGTGTCCATCATGGTCTGCCGATGGTCAACTTCGTTTTTTTAAATGGAACGGGTGTTGTTGAACTTATAAAAGAGCAGCTGTATCTCCGATGTCTTAAATCAAAATTCGCTGCAAATCACAGACTAGACGTAAAATGTTGCGATCTTTCCGAATTTCAATTAAAAAATGGGGGGTTCCATTTAAAAAAACGAAGTTGACCATCGGCAGACCATAATGGACACTTTCAAGTACAAAGTGCATATCACCATCAGATGTATTTAAAAAAATAATATCGACCTATGTGTTCAAAATTTTTAATTAAGGCATCGTTTTCCAAACAAACGGGTGTTTCCGAACTTACTGAACACACTGTATATGTATATAAAGCGGTGTGTGTGTGTGTGTTTGTAAAAAGGCCTGACATTGACGTAAGTTGTTTAATTAACTATTAACTATCCCCCTTACATAAAATAGGGTAACGCTATTTTAGGTTGAAATGTATTATATTTGAAAATGTAGCCTTTTAGTACAATATAAAATGGAAAATTGAAAGAAACAATTGGAAAGGATTATGGTTGATTTGAAAATAAAACGCTTTTATAAATAGTTCTATTCAAAGTTAATAATGCGAAAAGCACAAGGCGCATAAATAAAAGATTATTAAAATCCAGACATTTTCTTCTTTTATATTAATATCGTTCCCGTATAGAATTTTATTGCTTACTTACGTTCGAATTATCTTTTTGGTAATGTTCCAATAATAGAATTGTTATTATTGTTAAAATTGATGAGAATTATATAATTCACTTAAATCACAAATCGATAAATTCTCTCTTCGACCTCGCATTAAAATTTATTTCATTCCACAATATTTGACATTGCAAATTAATCAATAATATGCGATTCATTATCGGCTTTTTTTCTTCTTCTAATTAATAAGAAAACAATTTCATTTCGTATGTCATAAATAACAAATTCCACAAAGCACATTTTTATTTACGCACACTGCTAACTAATCTATTAAAAGTTTTACTCTACGATAATAAAATTTTATGATAAATAAAACAAATTGTTAGCGGCGTCAATTTAACTACACACAATTTATATTTAATAATTATATTTTATAGACTCGCTTTTATCGCGCAAATTATTAGTTTACATCGATGATATTTTCAAGATTTTTTGTATTTTCTGTAAATGTTTTAATATGATGTACCAAAAAATTTGATTTTTTGGCGTTTTCCATCAAAACCTTTAAGGATTTTCATTAAAATTCAAACAAAAACGCAATTCTTTTCACTTTGTAAGCAATGATGATGAAGATCCAAGAAAAATTAATAAAGAAAATGGCAAAACACCTTTTCAGCAACTCCTCCTTTCCTATTTATTGAATCGGCGTTTGAAAAATTAATCGAAAACTTATTGGAACGCATTAAAAATAATTACAATTAGTTATAATTGGTTTAGTTTTCATAATTGTATACATAAATTGTCTCTGCATGCAACTTCATTTCATATAAAAAATAAAAATCAAATTCTACGTTGAAAATGTCTTCATTTGCCTTCTCGTATACCATTTTTCCAAACAATTGTGTACGTATAGAGCGGCATATTCAGCTGGATTAGCGTAACATTCATACACCGGAATGCATACAAATTAAAATGCGCTGCGAGTCCGTTCATTTTTATTTGCCGTCTTTTTTTTTCCAACAAACATTCAAAGAATTGTTGGCATGAATAACTAAAAGCAACAGCGAAGGCAGCAGCGTTTCAACAAACCTATCGTATTATAATAAATACAATCGAAGGTTAAAAATAATCGATAAATACTAGTTTTGATAGTAAAGTAGTACAATAGATTGTTGTGTGCGCGAATGTATACGAACGTCAATAAACAATTAATTCAATTAATATATATTTTCATTTAAATTCAATTAAACTCGAATACATGTATTGCTTTGCCCCGCAATTGATTAAGCAATCACATTCATGGTACTTCTTTAAACTTCCTGTATTTATCCTCAATTTTCATTAATTTATGTTGAAAGATTTTGATCAATGAAGAATGAAAATGATAGATTTGAATTTCCATTTGCATACTATTGTACTATACATAAAAGTTGCTAAAAATAAATAACCAAAACAATAAACAATTGATATGTAACATACAAATAAGCACCGTCTCGCTCAAATTCAAATCCTTTAAGGGGATACATTGAATATATTGTATATCGAACGAAATCTATTGCGAGTTTTCATCATTTCTCGATGAATTTCACTGAATTTCACTATTTTTTCATCATTGCTCGATGAATTTCATTGAATTTTAGTGCATTTTTTCACTTTATTCATGAATTGCACTGTGTTTTCATCATTTTTCGATAAATTTCACTGAATTTCACTATTTTTTCATCATTGCTCGATGAATTTCGTTGAATTTTAGTGCATTTTTTCACTTTATTCATGAATTTCACTGTGTTTTCATAATTTCTCGATGAATTTCACTGAATTTCACTATTTTTTCATCATTGCTCGATGAATTTCATTGAATTTTAGTGCATTTTTTCACTTTATTCATGAATTTCACTGTGTTTTCATCATTTTTCGATGAATTTCACTGAATTTCACTATTTTTTCATCATTGCTCGATGAATTTCGTTGAATTTTAGTGCATTTTTTCACTTTATTCATGAATTTCACTGTGTTTTCATTATTGTTCAATGAATTTCACTATATTTTTTACTGTTTTTTCTTCATTTTTCTTCTCTAACGGATTTGCGACTGGAAATTTGCAACCACATAAATGATGGAAGACTTTTTCACTTTTATTTCACTAACCATAATTTTATTAGCGATTGAAAAACAAGACTTAATAAATTAGCTTTAAATATCTACAATTTTCTCTACAAACATTTTAATTTTATTCGACTGCATAAACACTGCTTTCTTACAAATAGTACTAAAATTATTATTACTAACAAGAGTGCTTATTATTTGAAGTATCATTAATTATATTTTTAGTAAAAAAAATTCGTTATCCAATTAAAAATAAGCTTCAACTTCTTGCTAATTGATATGAATTCGTTGAAAGTATTAAGTATTTATCTATGTTAACAGAGAAAATAATTTCAATCGAACTTCCCACACATTTTACAGACGAAATAAATTATTATAGATAAAGATAGATAAATTCTTCGTCTTCTTACCTTGGAAGCTTCAATAAAATGTAACAAAAATATAGTTAGATAATATATATAAGCAAAAAATTGCGATAAAAATAAACATGGAAGTTAAACAAACATTGCGGCAAATGAGTGAGTGAAAATTTTGGCGTAAATCAATCAATTCGAGCGTAATAATATCCATAAATATCAGCGCGTTTTAATTGAGACTGCGAGCGCGTTTTATTAGCAATAAAATGCTGGTACTGGCCAACGCGATATTTGATTCATTTCTATTTGAAAGCGCGAGGAATATTGCGATGTACAAACAAACATGCAAAATTTATAAACTAACATAAGCATGAGCATAATTAGGCGGCGCGTAAATTTAGTATAGACTCGCAGGCGAAAATCAACATTTTGTCAGATTTTTAACTGAAACATCATTGAAGTTTAGTGTTTTTCACTATTTTTCAATATTTTTCCCTGAATATTTATGTTTTTTCACAATGTTTCACTATTTTTTACTGAATATTAGTGTATTTTTTATACCTTGAGAATGTCTCTTTTTATCCCAAAAACTTTTATTTAGTTATCATTAATAGTTTTCTAGAAAAAAAAAAAACAATACGTAAAAATCGCTTATTTTTTGGTCTGTTACACTAGAAGGTCTCCTTAAATATTTGTGTTTTTCCACAATTTTTCATTGTATTTTAGTGTTTTTCACTATTTTTCAATATTTTTCCCTGAATATTTATGTTTTTTCACAATGTTTCACAATTTTTTACTGAATATTAGTGTTTATTTTTATACCTGAAGAATGTCTCTTTTTATCCCAAAAACTTTTATTTAGTTATCATTAATAGTTTTCTAGAAAAAAAAAACAATACGTAAAAATCGCTTATTTTTTGGTCTGTTACACTAGAAGGTCTCCTTAAATATTTGTGTTTTTCCACAATTTTTCATTGAATTTTAGTGTTTTTCACTATTTTTCAATATTTTTCACTGAATATTTATGTTTTTTCACAATGTTTCACTATTTTTTACTGAATATTAGTGTATTTTTTATACCTTGAGAATGTCTCTTTTTATCCCAAAAACTTT
>JARJDW010002719.1:0-22220 GCA_030264715.1 Adinopsis sp. GC000173
AATGTTAATAAATCAAATTAAGATTCGAATGTCGACGTTGCCCCAAAATGGACACCGGAATGGTTGTTTCCATTGCCAGCTATCGATAAATTAATTATTCAATTATAATAAACTACTAGAGGTTATACGCTCGTTTACGGTAAACCATCGCTCGCTACAAATACATACAACACGCTGTGCTTGTTATAATCGCACTAATAATGCATTTTTTTATTATTAAACGTTAAAGCGTTGAAAAGCTAAAGCATTTTTGTATTATTGTAATACACGAGCGATGGTTTATCAAAAATTTGGAAACGGCGGTAGTAGGTATCAGTGCCGGATTAACCAATAGACAAATTAGATAAATTTCTAGGTCTCGTTACTCTCAGAGAACCATATGTTGCCAATACAGGGTGTAATATAAATAGCTATTACATTTCAAAAAATGCTGAGGTAACAGGGATCTCATTTTCTGGAATACTGCAATATTTGGAAGATTATATACTTTTTTGTGTCTACTCCAGCAGATGAACTACCACAAATTTGTTGGAATAGAACAAAATGCAAATAATTTCTCTTAAGATATTCCTTTAGTGACCGTTATATTTTGTTATTAGAATTCTTCAATGTTTGGAAGAAGAAATGTTTCATTTATGTCTTCCAACAGATGAACTACTACATATCTGTTGGAATAGAATCAAGATATTTCTGATTTTGTTGTTTCTGTTTTATAAATATTCATGTTACGATTTTCGGCAACCATGCACAATTGGTACCGTTTTCAAAAATTCGCATTAGTTTTGGTAGCAGAACTGTCAAATTTTTCTTTATTCACCTCCTTCGGCTGAGTCGAAGAATTCAAGGTTCTTGATTCTTAGTAAACAACTCGAAGAGAGATAATTAAAGAAAAATTAGAAGAGTTTTTCCAAGATATGTTTTGGCTAAATCCTGCGAAATTCTATAGCCATAAATTTGTTAGAATCGAAACAAATGAATTATCATCTAATCGTCCAAATATTTCTCTTCCTATATTTAGTTTTATAAATAGCCAAATAGCGGCATTCGGAAGCCGTATACATTTAAAGTCTTTGTCAACTCTTTTTTTATTTATCTCTTTGAGTTTTTCTAATAATCGAGGACGATACTCTAAAACCTTGATTAGTAGAAACCACCTCAACGAGACAATTATATGGTATTAATAACGAAATTTTGAGTAAATAAAATAGTTTTGTTTAGATTTAAAGCTTAAAGTAGATTATTTTAATATTTCAAACACTTTGAAGTATAAAAGCTATTTATGCATATCCTTGTATTAATTTCCAAATTTTGTATCATGCCTAGAGGTCCGCTGAAGTCGTCCGTTTAATCCGGCCCTGGTATAATTGGGAATTAAAAATTGTATGCGTTGCATACATGCAAAAAATGTGATGCTTAATCAGAAACATCATTCAATCAATATAATAATAAAGATAATAAAAAACAGGCAATTTTCATAATAATAATAATAATAATAATAAATTCAAAACTACATGTTTTCTGTGTTAGATAGTCTGCATAACACCTAATTGTTAATGGATTTTTCTGTAATAATTAGTCATATTTTTTTTATCATTTAATTGATGCGAAGCAATAAATATTATACGTGGAAGCGTCATGTAATGGCACCGTCGATGACAGTAAAATGTATAAAAAATGTGTGTGTTGCAAAAATGTCACCACACTCTTTTTAGTTATCACACAATAATGAAAAAATAAACGATCATGAGACACGATTACAAACACGCGATTTTTTTCATATTTATTAGTTTTTTTTAGGGGGAATACACGATTCGTATAAAAATGTTATTCATTTTTCTTCATATACAAAAAAATTATAAAAACAACAACAACGTCCAATCACAAATATGTTTTAATTTATCAATTTTTTGTTTGTTTGTTTGTTTGTTTGTTACTTCACCAGTTAGTTAATTAGTATATTTATGTATATTTTGAAAAAATACAAATTTTTAATATGTACAAAATAATTCAATCCTCGATGAAATGCGCCGTGACGCATTTTTTTGTGTATGTGTGATGAAATTGTGATGTTTGCGCACGCGCACCCGCGCGTTGAAATGAGGATTACTTTTTTTATCATTTATATTTTTTGTGTATGTGTGTTTTATGTATTATATATGTGTATGTGTATGTATGTAATAAGTTTGTTTGTTTTGTTTTCAAAAAAAGCGCCCCGTCCGATGTGAACGTCGTTCGCTCGCTTGTTGAGCTTGAAATCAAGTTCAGTCTTATTGTTTATATTTTATTAGCGCCTTAATATTTTGATCTTTTTTTTTGTTAAATATGTCATGTGTGGCTTATTAATAATAAAATACGATAATTTGTTTGCAAATGTTGAAAGTGGTAAGTATGGTAAGTAAACATCAAAATTGTCAGATTTGTACCTTTTTAAGAAATTGGTAAATTTTAACGCCAATTTATCACCTGGTAAATCATTTTTTTTAAACTTTGAATATATTTAAATTATAAAAACTTAAGGTTCGTTCACAAATTTTACAAAAGTGTTAGATCTTTACCTGTCATAATTTGTTTTTTTTTTGTTTTCATATATTTTTGTAATTGAGTTTATCTCTTTACCTATTTACCATTCATATAAATAAAGTTTGTTATAAAAATTTCCCTTCAGTTCTATAGAGCCGAAATTTACATAAACTCCAAATAAAATTTGTGAACAAACCTTGAGATTTTAAAATATGCAAAGTTTGTACATTTATTTAATTTAATATTAAAAAATTCATTCGTTTGCACACTTGCAATGCATAATCTATAAATCAAGGGCTTGTTTTTTTTTCTTTTAGAAATTAAAGAATATTTGATCATTCTATAATAGCAATGTTCTTTTGATAAATCTAGCATAATGTTATAATTTATATACTTCGTCTTAATTATTAAAAAAATCTTAATTTTGTTTGTTCTATGATTTCATAGTGCTTTCTATAAGCATGTTGTTATCATATTTACTAGAATATAAGACGAGACTTTCTTTATAAAATCATTATTTGATATATTTTTCTTTATAAAAAGTAAATATTTGAGTGATTGGTTATGAAATAATTAACTTTAAGACTTACGATACAGAAATATAGAAGTATAGAACTGAACTGAAAACTTGGGAAATCGCCTTATATTTAGACAAATACTGTATTTAATGTCTGACCGTGATGCTTAAAATACGATAGTTAGTGTTTACTATATTGCACAAATCGGAAGTAATGTTTTTGTTGATTAAAAAGTTTTGTTTGCCACGTTTTTGATAAATGCTCATGCAAACAACAATATTGTCAGATTTTTAGCTTTTGGTATATTTAAAGTAACAAATAATTCTTGCAAAACCTACAAATCGGATACAGCAATAATTTTACTTTTGTTGAATAAAATTTTAGAAACTAGTAAATGTTTGTTCATTAGTGCATTGTTTTGATTAATTAATGCTCAAGTAAACAAGTAAACAAGCTGCATAATTTGTAAATTTATGCGTTTTGTTCAATTTTTTATTCAAACTTAGTTAAAGATACTTTGTTTACATAATTATTGTATTTTTGCACATTCCGCATGGATATTTCTGCACATAATATTCGCTTTACTTCAAACTTTATTACATATTGAGCAAATTTAAAGTATCTTTGCTATAGTTTCATTATTAATAAAATTTACTTCTATTTCTTTTGCAAATTTAAAAAATTATCGTATTTTTGTATATTTTACATAATTATTTCCAAACATATTCATTTTTCCATTTGAATTTTAACCGTCTTATGCAAAACCTACAAATCTGAAGCAATTTATTCCAATGTTTGTTTTTTTTAATCGATTTTAAATTTTGCGTAATTATCGTATTTTTACATTCCACACACACAGCTTTTTTTCTTACACATAGTTTCGCGTCTTTTGTTTGTGTAAATGCAGTGATTAATTAATGCAAAAAAAATAGAAATTTATGAGTTATTTGAAAATATAAAAATAAAAATCAGTCTGTGTGAAGCGATTGCGCTCATTTACCAATTATACAAATACATTATTTTTGTTAAAATTTAGTGCATTTTTAGTTAGTACTTAATCTTAATATGTTTTTTTTAATTCATTCACTACAAATAGGCACTGTAATTTTATTATTTCACAACACGTGTCATTTTATCAATTGTACTAAAGCTACACAACCGACAAGTTTTGTTTTCACTTTAATTTTAATAAGCCTTGTTTTTTTGTTTAAAATTTAAATAGTTGCGCCGTGCATGCGCTTGCGCCTACTAATTTATAATTATAATATCATTTAGTTAGAAAAATAAGACACGAAATGTTGAATTGAAAAAATTATTGCATTGAAAGCATTGATTTCATTTGTTTTAGTGCATTCTCTCTCTCGTTGGATTAGTTTATATTATTATTAATATCTTGTTCGCTAAAAAAATTTGCACACTACGACCATCATTATCATCAACAACATCAACTATATGTATATGTTACATCGCTAGATTAGTTTTGCGTGTGTCTGTTTGCCTACTAGAAAATTACAATTAGGCACAATGAATGATACAACCTTATTTAAAAAAATCGCAGGACCAGCCCGATAATCATCAGTTAACACGCGAGCAACAATTGCTACTTTTGCAAAAATGTTCATCAAATCAAATCAATTCTTGATACTTGACAGTTCGCAATTTAGTTGAAATCCACGAAAGTGGATTAATCAAGTCCGTGCTATGAGTGTTTGGTGTGTCTGTGTTTCTATCAAGCAATAAAATTGGATTTACTTGTCAGTTGCGGTAATATTGCAAGGGAATGCTTATAGATTGCCCAGTCAGTGCAGTCATTAACAATTGCGTTGTTCAATTTTTTTGTTAGTGGAGTAAAACATATCGTGTGCGAATATAAATTCTTATATATGAGATTAGTAATGATAAATTTTGTCTGAATTTTCTATTCTGAAACTGAAAATTAGTAATGATTCATTATTTACTTTTATAGGCATTAAAGAATAGTAATCAATTTTCTATTTTTTCTTTCATTTTGAAGAATTAGACAATATTACATACCATCTTTGCTAGAAGAAGCTCAGTTTTTAGACTCGGAAAGCAGCGTAAGAGAAAATACATATAGTGAATGAATATAATCCATTGCGGCTGCATTGAGAACTCAAAACACCGATACGCCAAAAAACCGATTTTATTCGAGCAAAGATATTATATAATACACAAAGTGAAAAATGTTTTTATGGTTTTAATAGAGTACTCTTCACGATTTGACGTGCCAGGTGCAAAAATAAGTTAAGAATCTATTTTGAACAGGATATGTATACTGAATTATTTGACACAACCAGTACAACAATAAAACAAAATTGATTCCTACAATATGTCTCCATTTGAGCACTATTGTTGAAACAACTGCTGACATTGCAGTAACAATGCGTTTAGCTTTTTTGAATTTACGATCCGATTTGGGAATAAAATCGTTTCGTTAGCGATATTTTTGATTTGCACTGAATGTGTCGAGCGTGTGCAATTTTAAAATCCAATTAAACTTTAATCCCCACCATTGCGTTTAAAAATTGAAAATGTCTGTAGTGTAGAAACTAGCATTACGAATTGTTGGTTTATGCCATATCAAATATTTACCACCGCCCGACAATAATCAATTTGATCGTGATGTGTATTTATGCTGTTTATTCAAATTATGTGCGCCTTTCAACTATGATTTCGCTACTGGTCCTGCTCACTTTAGTAACTATCAGTTAATGAACACAAGGTTTTCATGTTTTTTTTGTGAATTTTCATCTTCGTTTTAATTAATTTACAATTTGATATTTCGAAAATAATAAATATTACATACTCGAATCATCGAACCTTGTTTTCGTGGAACTATAAAATTCACAACACTGAGTTTTGCATTGCTGCTGCTGCCTTTGCGCACGATTAAACAAAAATATGCGTTTTAATAAGTATATGTGTATATATATATACTTAAACAATCCCAACAGCCCGATTCAATATTAATCAACTCAAAGAAAAAGTACGAATATAAACTGAATGGCGAAAATGGAAGCGCTTTTGCATTATTACAATTACTCATCATCATCGACATCAACGAAATTAAACGCGCTTTACAAGTTTTTTTTTGTTTGTTTGCTTTTTGTCTGATTTTTTCCAACGATATGACTATGAAATGGTGATTGTTTCTCTCATTATTATTCTATTATTAGATATATATTTGAAAAAAAAAATATGGAGTTTGTCGTCTAATTGTTTCGTTGCTTGTGTTTGGATTTGTGTAAACTGTATACCATTCGAAATGTGAGCGAAAACTCCATATTTTTCAGCCAGAGCTAAAGATTGTTTCGTTGTTGCACAACGGTATTGTTATTCAAACGTATCGCCGTTTCATTGTTTGAATTCTCGTCAGGTGGTAGATGTTCGGAGTGGGTGGTGTTGCCTTCAAAGCCAGGATTAAGTATGATGTTTGGTACGAGTTCGATCACTTCTTGATCATCTGATTCTGTTGTAGTATTTTTTTGGTTTATTTTTTTGATGATGATGATTTTTTATTTATTTTTTTATTTGAATTATTTTTGAATGTAAATGAAAAAGAAAAAAATGTTTCAAACTGTATTAATATATCATTTATTAATGACAATTTTACTTAGATTAATAATTACTAGTTACACATGCATGGAACAAGACATGCAAGACAACAATTAAATACTAGGTATAACAACAACAACATTTACAACAACGATTAAAGCGTAAAATAATTAATAATCATTATTGGAAGTTGATTATTCTTTTTTTAAAATATATTATATATGGGTGATGTGTAGTATTATGGAACATCCAGCAAGGGTTCTACGCAGCAACGATGAGATAAATCAATCGTATCACAACATTAATTCACGAATGCCGATAACAATTCTATAATAGCACGTTAGTTTATATATATAGTCTAAAAGTGCATGACTAGAAAATCAACCAGTCAATTAGTCAATTTGTTGAGGCGCAAATTGAATTTCTCTAATAATTACGTATTTGAAAATGCTCATTATTGTGTTGCTAAATTATTAAATATTCATGCATGCAAAACGTGTCCGGATATACACAAGTATTTATTTTGGAGATTCATAAAATATAATTGATAATTCATTGAGTTAGCAACTAAGTTTTTATTATATCTATGTAAAGCATTTTTTGCTTTTCTTCTTAATCAATATAGAGAATTAAATGACCCACTTTATGGCCAGTAGTTTTAATAGAAGCTTTTTTTCTAATCAGTAACAAAATGACAAACGAGCTTAGCATTTGGATTATTATCTGATAAACTCTGTGGGGAGGTTACTTGTTGCTTCAACAAACATACTACTCATACATCTGGTTTTCGAAAAAAGAAAATTTTGACATCAAATATATAACGTTTTAAAATTTACTATTTCTTTTAATTAAAAAAAAAGATTTTTTCTTCTAGAAATTGTTGAATAATAAATTCAAAAGATTTTGTAAGAATTGAAAGGAAAATGTGTGAAAACTCAGGTTTTAAAATTTCATTTTTTTTATTTATGTGATTTTCTTCGATTCTTTATTAAATATTGCAAAGTTAATATTATTTCTAGTAATTTTGAGTGACAACTAAAAATAAATGCGAAATTTTTCTTTAATTTATAAATTAATTTTTCAAAATTTTCATTCATTTTTCCTATTTTTCCGATAAAATGAGTAATATTGCATTTTTTAGCTAAGTGCATGAAATAATTCTCAAACCAAACAATATTGAAACATTCCATTTTTTCTGGCAATGTTATTAAAATTAAAAAACTTGTTGCCAACTCGGTATTTATAAATTTATGCGCTATATATGTTATATAGACATTCAATTTGCTTATACGTTGCCGAAAGCATGATATTCAAACAGTTTGCAATGGAAATTATCGTTTGAGCTGATAATAATGAGCGATGTCAAATAAAAATGCGACGCGTATGTGATGATGAAAATCGAGTTATTAATTTAAGTGAAATGTCAAAGTTTGCAGCGGCACACAACAGAATAATGTATGTACACATACGTATGGAAAATTTATGTTTGTTTATTACCAAAGGGCACATTTTAAAATATGTATTTCACCAGGCTCGACTTTATTAAATTGTAGTGTACTTATGCATACGTACATGTATGTACTACACTACAATTTTCATACATTCGAAAATTTACATAATAATTCGAAATAAATTTGCCTCCTATTTTCCATGCGCGTTCTACGCCAAGCAATTTTTCTCTTCCACAAAATTTTCATAAAAATGCCCATATTATTAGCATTATTTTAACACACTCTTGACAAAAATATTTACTCTCTAGAAACGTTTTGTTTTTTTTGTATGGTTGCATTTGCTGCACTATGAGGTAGTAAATTCATAAATTAATTACACTTGTCGACAACATTTAACTGTGTGCATGCACGCTAAATGAATTAAATCGTATAATACAATAGAATATTACGCCGATTTTAAATTTACATAACATGATTTTGTAATATGAAATTTAAAAAATCATGCATGATGTCAAGAAAATTTAACTGAAACAAGTGTAATCAAAGTATCCCAATTTACAATACGTCATTCTTAATGCAATTGTCATATGATCAATTAAATCAATTAAAGTTCTATGTTTTAATTTGGAGGAATCAGAGTTGTATTATGACTGTTTCTTTACAAAAACTGTCATAGAATTGTAACAAATGTTATTTATTTCAATTTGAAGTCAAAAATTATTTTATAACAAACTTCTAACCCTTTGCACACCACTGTCGCCATATAGACGACATCAGGTTTTGACTTCGAGCTCTTCTATATTGAGAAACGAATTGTAAGTTTGACCAACTCTACTGATTTAACTTCCCCTGTGGTTCCTTTTTACTAAAAGCGCATATTTTCAGTCCTATCATAACATGCACTTTCAAAGGGTCTGAAAAAATTGATTCCGAGTGCACCTATCACTTTGACAATCAAATTATGTAATTCATGATCTTGCAAATTGGGTTGCATGAGATACTTTTTTCGATAATCGTATGTTAGGCGCACCCATATCAATAAAATTAGAAAGTGTATTTATTTGCCCATTAATTAGCTATTTATGATTGTTAGAGGAATTTATAATAAATATAGAAATATTAAATTTAACGTAAATGCTTTTAGTTCACTTCCAAAATATGACTTTGAATCTCGTTCAACACAAAAATGAGAAATTGAAAACTTTGTATCTAATAGATCAGATGCGTCTAATGTAGGGTTAAATAAAATCTGTTAAACGCAACAATTATTGAAATAAAATCGCGAGAATTTCATTAAAAAAATACTGAGCCTAATTAATAATCAGTACCTATCGATTAGCCTCATACATTTGTAGTATTTCTAATTATACTACATCTTGTACAGATGTGAATAAACAGTATTATTGCTTATCTAAACACTTACAATAACATTCCGACAACAAGATATTGTTGTGCATAAATTTGACTAGCTCATACACGGGTGAGTAAACTATGCAATCTATACGTTTAATGGGACGATTCAATCAAATTTGGTAACAATATGCACTAGAAAAATATACAACCCACGCAAAAAAGTGTTGATTTATCTCATCGTAAACAACATCAATATCACAGTCTATTGTCTATATACAACGCTACATACATAACGTATCTAATACATAATGCAAAACGATGCAAATAATAAACTATTAGTTTTAGATATTTAAAGAGGAGGGACGGAAAATATGGAACATAAACAAAACGACGGCAATGTGAAGTGTTTGTTGCATGGTTACATAACATGTTATTTGTTTATATATAGAGAATAATAATTAAATTTAGAGTAGAAATAAAATAAAAATGCGTGAAGAAACCTATTCATACCACTTACCACTTGGCATACGACATTCCTGGTAGAGTAGGAAGCAGGTTCCAAAGCCGAGTATCACTAATGTGCCCATCACAATCGCCACGGCGATGACCCACACGCGCGTATCAAAATTTTTCACTCCCTCCAACAAATGCCTTTCCAATTCTAAAAAAATGGCCCAGAAAATTAGCTGCTTAACTGGCTTAAAGACTTTAAATATGCAAATAGGGGCAATTGTACACAAATTAGGACGAATTATTTACTATTTGTGTAACCAATTTGCAAATGTTATCATTAATTAATTTAAATTCTCTTATTTTATACACGATGCTACAACCCGTAGCAAACGATGCTAATGTGATGCGTGATATTATTAAAATTCACATTTATTCGTAATTGACGGTGTTTTGGTGGTAGCCAAGCATTATTTTATTATGCCGTTAATATTTTATGCCACACAAATTTAGAATTACCTTAAAGCAGCATCCGCTCCTAATTCCCTATTGTTGAATGAATGAATGAACAAACGCAAACGAAAACATAAGCGTTTGGAATATTTAATGGATCAGCCAAAAAAATCAGAGAAGCAGTGTAAAAAATATCAATCTGAAATGTTTATACACGACAAGGTGATTTATGTGCACGGTTCGAATTGTAAAATGTTTTGTTTACGAACTATAAATTTGCTTTCAACATTATCAAATTTTGCGCCACGGAAACGTCTTACAATAAGAAAAACTATAGATATAGAAATTTGTTGAAGAAATGGTTTATTTGAATCAGTGAATATTTTATGAGATAATGAAAGAAAAACAATCGCTATATGAAACCTTCAGTGTTTTTCACTCATAAACATAATTACTTTAAGTAACTAAATTAAATTACCATATTTTACGGATTATGAAGACGCACTTTTGTTTAAAAGAATGCCTTTAAAATTCAGGTGCGTCTTATACTCAAAACTAATACAAATCACAAGTGTTTGATTTAAAATTACCCCAGTCTTACAAATAGCAATTTTCAACACCTTAACTTTTACTTAATCTTCTATAAAATAAAATTATCTTACTTTCTAATAAAATATCTTATAATTGAGGAAATTTTCATCGTACTCAATAAAATAAGCCAAATTAAATGCAAAGTATTCATTCGTTGGGTGGTTTAACTCCATTCAATGTCGCAGAAATACTATCTATCTGACAATGTTAGACTTTCAGCGACTTTAAACTAAAAATCTGGCTTTACAATGTAATAATATAAAGAGTGAAAATATATATTTTTTACAAAATAGTTTAAAAGTCAGGTGCATTTTATAGCCCTTGTCGTCTGAAAAGCACGGTAAATATTGCAGTAAGAACCTTTTAAATTGCTGCACATGCTGATTTAATGTATGTACTTAATTGTGGACATTTCTTTGAAATAATATGTTGTGCAAAAGAGACAACTTTTATCAAAAATTTTATTTATACATCAATTTCAACATCAACATTTTTACTTTATGCAAGTTTGTGGTGGTATTTAGTTTAATCGTGATTACATTTTTCAATTCTGAATCTAAAAAATAAGTTTTTTGTGCAAGGTTTTTTTCCAGCGTTAGGAAATTAAAAAAGCAGCAAAGAATAGGAGATATTCATAATATGTATTCCCACTTCTCATTTCCCACAATAATTTGGATTTCCCACAATAATTTATAAATTTCAATAAATTTCTTAATTGAAATTTGTAGTATTTTTCAGTGACACAAAATATTAACGTATTATTAAGTAGTTTAAAAAATAAAAATAATTGCTTCTATACAACTTATTCATTTAAATTGAATAAAGTTTCATGTACAAAAGTTTGAGGCCTTCGGGATTTTACGCTCCACAACAATCATAACAATTACGTATCTTTTTGGAGCTATTGCAATATTCGCTATATAATTTGATAGCCTATTAAAATTTCCAATTAACATTCTAATGAATTTAGATGATAAAAGTTTTTTTTATGTTGAAAGACAAAGATGATTCTTAAGCATTGGGAAGTTAAAAAAGCACAACGATACGAAATATTCATGATATTCGCGAAATATGCGCCATTTATGCGCAATCCAGTTTTCAGGCTGTATTTTTCCATTTAGCAATTAGGCATGGATCATTAGAAACACTCGTCCGCATCCTTTACGCATGTTGGCAAAGCGCAATTAACTTACAATATAAAAATGCAAAAAAATCCCCGTTCGCACACGAGCATATATATAGGGAGATAGCGGCGAGTAGGGCAAAATTTTCCGAATCGATACTCGCAATTACATAATTCAATAATGTGCATGTTTTTGAAGGCACGCTTTAAAAGAAAGAAAAAGGAGCATTATGATGCGCTCGAAAAACTGGTGCCGATAATAATTCAAATCTTTCGCACAAACAATTTGCGAAATTGCGACAAAAAGATATGTGTAATCGTAATTGGGTTAGAAACAGTCCACTTTTTTTGATGCGCAATAAATTTTTGATTTTAAATACGTGACTATTATTCAAATGCGTTGTTTATATAGAAAAATCATTCATATGCAAAAAAACGCAATTAGTCAAACGAGATGCAAAACAAGCTTTGGCATAAATGTAAAACGATTAGCCATAGCTGAAACCTCGTTATCTTTATTAATTAATAGAAAAGTGAAACAAATTATTTAAACTGCATGCTTCGTTAATCAATTTAAAACTTGTACTATCTATTTGTTATAAAAAATTCCCCAAATTATTTCATTGGATGCGCATTAATGATGAGAGAGAGGATTTGCAATAATAAAAAAATTCGTTAATTTTGTTTACCTTGAATTAAATAATTTAAATTGTTACCGGGTGTCTAGATTTCGGCGTTCAATTTGTACTATGCTTTATATCGCATATTTTTATGTCATATATCAGCTTATTAATTAGATTGGGGAGGTAAATCTTACTATACGTGCTTATGGATTATTTATGTCGCTCATGGCGTGTGTATGTGTAGTTTTATCAAAATTAATTTAATTAAAAGGGGTAATCTGGAGAGTGCATCAAGCATAATCAAATCACTTTAATACATTTATCATTTTTTTCAATTAACACATATTGCAAGAACACTGCAAACGTTATGTATACAGAGTGAATCAAGTTGTTGTTTTGAATGATGATGGCATTGCATTCCTTGTCTGATAGTATTACATTATCAGTTATTATTATAATGCTGTGGAAACTAGAACATTAATGCGTTAAATTCTTTTGATGCACACAGAAATGACGTACATGGTATGTCCCACAGATAATTAAACTAAATTTTTCCACACTCCAGCGTCAATTAAATAATATAGTAAGATAAAATGAAAGCTCAACTATACTGGGGGTACCTATGCACAAGCTTCTACATCATCGCTGTAATCAATATACAGTAAAAATTCGATAAATACAACTTCGATAAATGCAAAATTCGCTAAATGCAACTCTCTGTAACTGCGATTTATTTTAATTCACATGAATTCGATAAATGCAACTACAGTCAAATGTTGTCAAAAACAATACAATTCAAATAATATATTCGTTTAGAGTTTAAGTTTTATTATTAATTTTTCTTTTTTTTTCTTTGTTATTATTTTTCTTCTCCGTTTTCACAGGATTTGTTTCAAAACGAACGAAATTTCAAAATTTATTCGATAATTGCAATATTTGATAATTGCAACTAATTTGGAGAAGTAGAATCAGGCTTGTTGCATTTATCGAATTTTTACTGTATTTGATTAAATGCATCCTTATCTTAAGTATTCAATAAGGTGCGCGAAGGGTTTACTTTCGAATAACGCTGGGCTATCAAATTTGGTACAAAACTCTGCAAGAAGCTAACGAAAGTGATTTCTATGCGAAATTGAATGTAGGTTCTCAAACGAGTATTCAATTATCTACGTACAAAATTTTTATTGTACTGAAATTCTGAATTTGGATTATACACTTAATATACCATTGTCAATTCATAGCAAAGAACAAGGTGGCCATTCTGTCTTAGCCTACTTTATTTTCAATTTAGTTTAAGCAGATTCTTTGTTCAAACCACTTTCAAAAATGCCGCTTTGACTTTATGGCTGTCCAAGCCGCTTTAAACAAGATTACTCTTCAAGGACTATTAGAAGGCTCCCCCGCAAAGCAGAGCGAAAAGAAGATATTGAGTAATTATTTTTTACAGAATTTCATAATTTTTGGAATAGATAATAATAATAATATCTAAAAAGGTAAACTGTAGTTCGTTCTGCTGCACTTCGAATCAGTTATCGTATATAAATTCAACGAGTGCAGAGATGATGCCATAATAATTATCTAAATAAATTCCTTATGTCAAAGAAATTGGTTGTACCAATAACACAAAAATAATTAACTATCTTATTGCTACTTTTTAACAGCAACAGCGGTTTAAAGCCACTCTATTGCCCAGCCTCACCTTGTATAAATAAACATTTCAGCGTCAAAATTCTGTAGTGGCATTTTCACTTCATCATCAACATTCAGTTTTAATTAATTTCAATTTGCATTATTGATACATACATCGCCTGTGAACGTATTTCAAAAATAGAAAATCTATTTCTAGACTATAAGCAAACCGAATAAAATAATCATGATCATCAAAGCAAATCAAGATTTTTAATTAAATTTGTTTGCTTGCTTGAATAATAATACCAGGCCAAATTTTTATTTCGTCTAAATTTTATGCTGCTACAACCTTGATGGGTTTGTTGTTAAAGCGCCCCAAACACCTGCTAGCTATTTTATCGTTATGTCTCCAAGTATCATAATCAAATTTAGAGTTTGAAAATGTAAAATGTTTCGAGCGGGTCGTGGCGTGTGTATAGCACTTACTTAGAAAACTAACTAATAATGGCAACTTACGTGCTTGTACGTTTGATATCGTGGTAGTTGATTCAACCTCAACAATATTACTATCACCTAAAATATTGTGAGCCCATATTCTAAAGGCGTACGTGGTGTTAGGCCGCAATTTGTAAACATCAATTTGTCGCTGCAACATTAGACTTAATAAATAAAAATATCTTCATATGGAGAGTATATAAGAACACGCGGGTTCAAATAAAACCGAATATTCCCCTTCTTGGCTTCATTTAAACCCGCTGTATTCGTTTGATTAGCTACCGTGTTTGGTGATATATGTATTGGTGTAACATCCAACCATGTATCGTTATTGATTTGCCGATACTGTGCACTGAAATAAATAATTGGATGGCCACCGGTTCCATTAACACCCCATAAAATAACAGCTAATATCGTACTTGGATGTACGCGTACATCTATTGGTTCTGGCGGTGGAGCTAAAATTAAAACCGTTTGTGTATTCATCCTTGCCTGTCACTCTTAATTGATGCAAGACATGCACGAATTATTGATAATTTTGATGATACGATACGGAAGAAGACCTACTTCGTACGGTAACATTCATTTTAGCGCTTCGATCATCGCCGACGGTATTTGCTGGCATGCAGGCGTATGTGCCAGTATCGTTTTCATCAACACCCATTAGAAACAGCGAACCATCATCTTTGATTGTTAAACGAGTTTTCTGTTCGTCTTCTCTGCCTTCGCGCACCCACATCACCTCCTTGCCGTTCGTTTCGGGGCATGTTATCGTTAAATTGCCGCCGATATCGATAAAAAACTGTTTGATTCGTTTGTTGTTGGTTTGATTTGCTGTAAAAATTTAATCGCATTGATTATCTAACCGCAATTTCTACTACGTAAACATACCTGAGATTGTGGAGACAATGAAAAAATAGACACACAGAGATAGGACTCGTTTAACATGCATAATTACGCATTTTATCACACACTTAACATTGTAACTTTTATACAAAAAAAATCATACAAAAATTAAACGTCAAGTTTGACATCTAAACATTGCAAAAAGTGCACGATTGTGCAACACCCAAAACTATATAAATATCGATCACCAACCTAACGACGCAAAAAGTTGCTAGATTCGTTACGTAATTGGATTGGAGAGGGAACTGAAAATTGGTTGGTAGTTGTGCGCGCCCCACCACAACCTGTCACAAACAAATCAGCTGTTGCTTGTGAAACGTCAGTTGGGGAAGTAATCGATTTGAAAAAAAGTGAAGCGATTTTCATATGAGAGGGAATTGCGTTGGTGAGAATTGATTGCATCGTGCAGTAAATGCAACCAGATGAATGTGCGGCTCGGTACAACATTGTGGCAACGTAATTCAGCCGGTAAGCGATGCATTTTTATTGATAATGTTTGCGAACCACCCAAAAATGTGTGGCTGTGCTGTTGTGTGGCGCTCGGCTCGGGCTCTATCAATGCAGATTTTGACCGAATGGAGCATCGCCTTGCCCTTGATTTTAAACATAAACGCACACAGAACACAAAGTTCATTATTTTACACGAATTCTCGCCAACTATAATTAGTTGATGTAACATAAATCAAAATCCAAGGTCTTCGGCGAAAACGCACGGCAAAAGCGCGCGCAATTTTTGTTCATACTCGCCAGCCAGGTGGATGTGGGGAAAATAATAAAATTTTCGCATAAAACTTGTTTATCATAAATTTTGAATGATTGATTCTGCATTTACTGTGTGCCTGCGTGCTGCGTTGCGATGCTATATTTTTAGAAAAATAAATATTCTTGTACATAGGAAGGCGTAAAATTTGAGAATTTTGTTTTTGTTGCTTGTTTAGTGCATATTGAGAGAAATTTGAAAAATGCCAGGCGGTTTATGTTATGTTTACGCGTTATGTAACGCATATAATTTCGAAATTGAGAATTTAATTAATTAATTTTATATACCTGTGTGTGTATACGAAATTTAATTGTGTTTTAAAAATGTTCCAATTTATTAGTGACTTTTTGAAGGTTATTAATTAATAATTCCGCATTTTGATTGATGTCAATTTTTGGTTGCTGAAAAACACATTAATTTTGTTTATTATCGATGCGATAATCATTAGCGTAGAATGGTGCAATTTTCATTTTTTAGGATCATTTCTGCTATATTAGTTGATTGGCGGCACGTTGACAAATTACTAGCGAGAGCAATTACATTTAAAAGTGGCAATTTTTTAATTATACCGTATGATTATGTTGAATTTCTTGTTAAAGCTAATGTTGTTGCAATATTTGCTCAAAGTTCAATAATTATTTATTATATTCAATAACGAGAATTCTGTTTACTATGCAACGTTTTTTTTTAATTTTTGCACTTGACGTGACGAAAAAAACACGTATTTAGCGTGTGTATTTTATTCACAAAACAAATCCATTAAATTTTTAATGCATATTTAATTATTTTCTTTTATTATAATTTTTTTACTTGAATTTTTTTAATCCGGCTTTAAGATATAATACATATTTAAATAATGAACATTAAAAGTTAAAATTATTTATAGTAATTATTACTATTAAAATATTATTGCGTAGTAAAATGTAATTTTTATCTATGCAAGAATTATCGCATATTTAGTCATTTTCTTTTATTTTTATTTTTTATTGCTTGCGTATTTTTTAATACGGTTTCGAGATATAATACATATTTTAATTAGAAGCATATTTGGAATGCATAATATTGTAAAATTATTTATAATAATTATTACTATATTAATATATTGCACAGTTAAATGTGATTATTATCGATGCAATAATAATAACCCTATTTGTTATTACCACTTACGTTCTTTTAATATTTACTCATATTACAATGCATTTTATTTTGTATGACATAATCTTTACTACTTTGCAAAAGTTTTGGTTAATTTTTGCACTTAATGTGAAGATAAAAACGCGTATTTAGTGTGAATTTTATTCGCAAAACAAGTTTAATTAAATTTTTAAACCTATTTGCGTTAATATATTTAATCACTTTTTTTATTATTAATGTTGGCGTATATTTTTTGTTACCTGCGCTTTTTTATCTGGTTCAAGATACATATTTTAGTAATGAATGTATTTGGAATTTATAATTTATTATTATTTTTGATAAAATATTGCATAGGTAAATTTGTTTATTATCGGTGCAATAAATGTCTTCTATTCGTAAGATATTGGTAAGTCGTAATTGGATTCGAGATAAGTGTTATTTTTTAATTTTAGACCTAAGTTTCTTGATATCATTTATTTTGTTTCAAAATTTACTCATATTGCAATGAATAATATTTTACATAACATAATCTTTACCATTCTGCAACGATAAAAACGAGTATATTTATTGACAAATCAAATCTATAAAATTTTGAATGCATTAATATTGAATAATATTTTATTTTATTAACTAGTTTTGAACCTATTTGCAATGCATAACTTTTTAACATTATTTAAATTTATACGTACCTATTATTTATAAATATTGCATATTTTATTTTGTCGATTATCAAATCAATCAATCATTTTTAAATTAATTTCCGATACAATTTGTTTGCTCTCATACAGAAAATATTTTATTTTTCTATAAACATGATTTTATCCAATTTGTAATGTTATTTTTGTAATTATTGTACTTGACGCTGCGATAAAAAAGCGTAAAGCAAATGTATTAAATTTTTAAACATACTTGCGCGTTAATATTTAATCATATTTTCTTTTGTTATTAGTGGTTGTGCTTGTTTTTTATGTTGCTTGTGCTTTTTTATCTATACAAAGGTGCATATTTTAATATTTTGAACGCATAATTTTCCAAACTTATTAGTAATTTACTTATTATAATTGATAAAGATTGCTGAATGAGTAAATTTCTTTTTTTGTTCATTTTTTTATTAGTTGATTGTTGGCAAGGCGACAATTTATAAGAGAGGTTGTAATTGGATGCAATTGCATGTAAAATTGATATTTTTTAATTGGTATCGTTTATATTGTTGCAATATTTACTTAATTATTTAATTATTGCTGTTTATGGGACGATAAAACGCATAAACCTTTCACTTCACTTTGATTTTTGTCTCAAGCCATTTTTTATTTAATGAAAAAAAATATTTAAAAATTCAATATAATACTTATTAAGTAACATTTTTCACATTATTTAGGAAACATTTCTTAGCTATTTTATGGCTTTTCTGTCACAAATTATAGAAATTCATAATGTCGACCTTTCTCTTTCAGCAGAATCGTGAAGTTGTGACAAATTGTACAATTAGCAATATTGCAGAAGTGTGTAGGATTCGTTGTCCAAGACTTCGTTGTCAATGCCTCATTCGCCCATGGTGAACTATAATTTTTACAATATTAGTCTCTATTTGCGTTTTTATTAATCACGTCTCGGTCTTACTGCACCTTTGTTTGTAATTTAAAATCACGTCCCTGTGTTAATAAATCGTGTCACTGATATGAATTGTGAAGTCATGCTATCCGACTAGTTGGTTTAAAAGACACACAGCAAATGAGATTAATAAATTTTTAAAGTTATTGCGTTAATATTAATCATATTTTCTTTTGTTATTTCTATCTATCTTTATTGTCTATATGCCACTTACAATGGCCTTTTTATCTATTTTAAGATACATATATTACCTATATTGAACGCATAATTGTGCAGCATTGTTGATAATTTATTATTACATTTGATAATAAATAATTTTGCAACATTTTTCTACATATCGCTTAGGTAAATATTTGTTGCGTGTGATTATTAGTAAAAGCGCAATCAGCTCAGCTTAGCTTATCGCGTTTTTATTATCATTTATCTACATCTGAATTATTACACTATATGTTTATATTGTTTAATTGTTTCACACAGCTAAGCCCTACCTAGAGGCTAGCAATAAATCGGTTTGTTATTTAAAAAATGATTTATTTTTCTTTCTGCAATAATAATTTTTTACAATCCATTTGCTTTTTACTTTTCCATCAAGTAAGATTTACGACTAACAAAAAGTGCAAACTTAAGTCAAATTTTATTTTTAACACTAATGTAAAGTTTCATGTCGAACGAATCGAATCGGCTTAACGTTATTTTTGCGCGTTGCCTAGATGAAATTTAAGTACGCGTTTTTTATGTGTGTCCATTAAAATTGGACGAATGAGACATTTAATATCTAAGATTAAAGCAAAATAGGTGAAATATAAAATGTCATATATGTAGGGGAACAAATAGAAGGTGGCCAAAAATGTTGTTTTCGTTTACCCCGATGTAAAAAAGTCATATGAAATGAGTGAAGATGAATGGTTAAGTACCAATCGAGGTTATTTTTGTTGAGTTGAATCGATTACAAAATTATAGCCACATGCATTCATTAGACTGTTTAGTGTTCAATGGAATTAGGCACAAATTCTATCGTTTTTTTCGTATATCTGTGTATGTGAAAAATAAAAAAAAGACATCTATAGAAATTGTCTATTTTGAATAAATTAGTTCCGTAGCTTGTAAACATTTATGCAATTCTGTCTTCAAATTGTGTGTAGTAACGATGAATATTAAGGTGATTCCACCTGAAGTTGACCTTGAACGTACTCCCATAAGAACCAATGTTAATTTCGACGTAAAATTACAGCCGAATGGTAAAAGATATTTACATTATTCAAAAAAAGAAATAATCTATGAATGAATACGCAGACGTTGAACTTTGTACATTTTCGAATTTTTGTTTTAGAAGCGACTAATCTCGATTTATAGCTTAAGTTGAAAAAATTGCAATTTAACAGCTATTTTTGCAAAATTTAAGACCGTTTTTCAAAATGTAGAAAATTCAACGTCTGCATATTATTCATTCATAGATTATTTCTTTTTTTTGATGATGTAAATATCTTTTACCATTCGGCTGTAATCTTACGTCGAAATTAACATTGGTTCTTATGGGAGTACCAGCGCACCTTCAACATTCCTAAGAGACTCATTATAAAAGTGATATCTTAAGTAGTTGCCTAAATTGAACGCTGAGGGGTCAGCTTCATAAAGAGCGATATGCAGGCAAATCGCAATTGGAAATTCTGAGCCGATTCCTTGTTTAGGTTCGGCTTTATTGGTAGACGTTTTAGAAATGTACCTATGCACAGAAAATTTCAAAATGGGACTAGTTTTTTATGAATTTATCCCAACATGTTATAGTCAATTTTCTTTACTTGATTAATACTTAAAAAATGTTTGCAAATAAATGTTTGCAAATTTATTACCATATTATTGGAGGAATCAATTTATTTGTCCAAATCCAAAACCTTTATGACATAGAATAATAAATAGGAAATTTTCTATCACTATACTTATTCAATAAAGGTGGCTACTATTAATTCGAAATATAATTTGATAAAGAACTTGATGTTTTAGTCTCTTTGATATTACATGAATGTTTCCTACATGTATTAGGAAAGAGGAAACGATCTAATGTTACCATATTATTAATTAAACACTATTTTCCACTGCAGATCTAAGTTTCTTTCAACTAATTTCGAAAATATAACGAAAAGGAATAATTAATATAGTAACCCAAAACATAAATTTCAATGTAAATAAACCATTAACAAAATCAAAATATAAAAATGTAAGATTGAGATGATTACTATAAATTTTGATTCGTATAAATAATTTAAATGCTGTGATAATTGTTGCAGAAAGTGCCAAGGGAATGAAATTTAAGAGGTTGCATTTTTTTAGTCGATGATACAGAATTTTCAACACTTGACGGTATAATACGGCTTTATTCCTGCTAAAATTCTAAGTAAATCTTTATTGTAGTGGAAAGTTGTAGATATATTGGAAAAGTGGAAACGCTTAATGTTGCCATATTAATTAAACACTATTTTCCACTGCAGATCTAAGTTTCATTAAATTAATTTCAAAAATACAATTAAAAAGAATAATGAAAATAGTAACCTAAAACAAAAATTTCATTGCAAATAAGCCACCAACAAAATCAAAATATAAAATTGTAAGCAAGGGATAATTATATTAAATTTTGATTCATATAATGTGATAAATGTTGAAGGAAGTGCAAAAGTAATGAAATTGGGGAGATTGTATTTTTTAGTCGATGATACAGAATTTTCAACCCCTTGACGGTATGAAACGGCTGTATTTCTGCTAAAATTCCATGTAAATTTTTATTGTAGTGAAAAGTTGTACATGCTTACATACATATTGCAATTTACTCGGCACTTTTCTGGAAAACGGCACACAAGAGCGTACTCTGAAGTTAAAAATACCTGCTCCATATATGTAATATGAACGCATACTATTTTTTGCAATTTTTATTTGCCTCCTATATACCTGTGATTTTATTTAATGGAAATTTACATCGATATTGGTTATAATTGCCGAAATTAACGACCCGGAATATAAATCTAATTTAAGGAC